>LIAE01006498.1:0-22496 GCA_002287525.1 Diploscapter pachys | reverse complement strand
GACAATTCGAGGAGCACATGCGGTTCCTCAGGGAAAGGAGGTTTGGATTTGATGAAGATATAGATGAATGGAGAGGTGTTCAGAGAGAGAATGGCCAGGGAACAGGCAAAGCAGGATCGATTGATGCTCGAACGACTGCAGGCAATGGCACTAGCCGATCTGTCGCAGAGGGAGATGCAGAGCGAATTCAGCAGAATCTGCCACCCCATCGATGAGCAGCAGTCTGCAGTCAACAGCGCTGAAGGACTCCTCACCAATTGGCTGAATCGATTTTCAAACACGGCTGGGTTCTTGGAAGGAGTCACTGTAAGTCAATACAATCCTATCTTTGGAAATCGACAAAAATTCAGACTCATTGTGAACGTCTCGAATTCGAGGCACAGATATTCAGAGAGAAGATCTCTGCCTTCTACGACACACTGCAAGAGGCCAAGATCCCTGCTGCATACGAGAATTGGTTCTCTTCTGTCATTGTGAGTCGTGAAGGATGTCAATTTTTCTTTGAGTCCATTAATTTTCAGGACTATGCTCACCAATTGCGCAGCTCCATCGACACGTATTTGATGACGATAGCCAGTCTGCCTGGAATTGTACAGAGCCAAAATGCCAGAACTGCCGCTAAGCTACTCGACAATGCTCATAGCTCTCTGCAGAGCGCAATGCATGCTCTTACTTCGAATAGAGTCTTTGCCAGTCAAGTATGTTGATTGCAAGCAACAGTGAATTAGGTGATTCTTTAGAATTAGAATGTACCCAAATCATAATCTCCGCTATACGGATTCAGCACATTTCGCAGAGTAAAGAAGACTGATCATCAATCAGAGTGCTTTAACCTTAGTATTGTCACCATAGAATGACATTATTTTTATCATTTCAGTAAACATATTTTCTATCCATTTCGTAATTATACGTAACTGTTTCGTACAGTGTTAATATTTCTGACGTTAACTTGGAATCCAAAATTTATAAGAAATTCCGAAACAGGAAAATTGAAAGCTGAGAGGAAGGACAGAAGAACTTCAGAGGAAATATGAGCAAGAATTAAAGAAGACGGTGCATGAATTGAGTGAACTCTGCAGGGAAGTGGAGGGCGTGCATTGTTCAACAGATTTTGTTGGACAACGCTACGGACTCTGGTTGCTAAAATTTCTAACTTCCAATCAGACCTAATTAATTTCTACTAAGCAAATCTTACAAGAGAGTCAATTTCATCTCGATAGACCACGTACAACTTGCTGCTGAGACCCAGCATCGTTGAAATGCTTATCTCTGTTAGTGAGAAGATAATCTTTTCTGAATGAATTCAAACATGAAAAGACAAGCAACTCGGAAAATTCAACCTCCATTGCTCTTCACTTCCACAAGACATAGCGCCTTGTCTGACTGAGTGAAGCGCAATCGAGCAGAGGCCAATTCACATATCTCTCTGGCAGATTTGTCCATTCGAATCGACATCGCGAATGAAGTCGTGTCAGACAGGTGGACTATTTGATTGCCTACAGTAGAAATTGAGTAGATTATTGCTCAAACACCAATTCAAATTCTTTCGTTTGTCAAAATTATTAATTTTATGATAAGATTTCTTCTCGCAAAATATTCGACATCATTATTCTTTTATCAATTTTCATTCAATGTAAAAAAAAACTTGGTTTCTTGCTTCTAATGATTATTGATTTGTTATTCACTTACACATTAATGCAGGATTTATTTATTTCCTAAATCAATACAAATTTTTAACTTAAAAATTACTTGGACATGTAGGCTAACCCCCAACTAGGCAACCATGCGCGCATCCCGGGGAGGTAAGGGATCAGGTTCAAATCCTGACTGTGAGAGGCATGAGTTTGCATAAAATAGTCACTCGCAGCGGACCCAATTGAGATATCGTTAGGCCACCGTACTACATTTTTATAATCTTTCCCAATATTTGTTTTACTGATTAATATTAGCTCGCTTTATAGCACACGAAGAAAGCGTTGATAGGCATTGATTGAATTCGAAGTCAACCAAATTCAGTCAAGATGAGTGATGAACCTATGCCAACTTCTACAAATCCCATTTCCAAAACCGTAAGTTGAAATTAGAATTTTCTATAATGAATTATTTCCTTCTAGATGATAACATTTTATCAGGAATTTTTAGCAATTACCATCATTTGTTGAAATGTTGGATTCTTCACAGAAGAATATCATCATAGGCCTATGGAATGTAGATCATTTTTCTATTTCCGATAAAATCAATAGCATCGACTCGATTGCGAAAGACATGCCTAAAGAAGCAAGAAGGGAGTATAGAAAATGGCGTTTTCTAGTGGACCGATCGAGGGTAAACCAAAAATCATTTTTATCAATAAGAAATGCCGACAAAATTTTAGATGCCAGATTTCTACGATTTTCAGAATGATCATATTAAGGAAATGATCACTGCAATGTTTGAGAAATATACCGATTTAGGTTATTCAATTATCTGCAAACATAACTTACTTACTATTTTAGAAGAATTTGCCCAGAGAATAAAAAGCATAAGGCCAGTGTTGAATAACCCAGATGCTTTCGACAAATGGATGAAGAATGAAGAAATCGAATTCAAGGAACCTCCAATTCAGAAAGATATGAAAAAAATATCAACTTCTCAATCGGCAAGTTATTATGTAAGGTTGATTACGTTTTACGTTGTGCTATATTATTTTCCGCCACCTGGAAAGGTAGTCACATCTATTTTCCTTAGTAAAATGGTTTTTGGCCATATGTTTAAAGGGCGCAAGTGGGTTTTGAAGTGGGAAGTCTGGTGGATAAAATTTGGCTCATAATAAAGCCCAATTTTTTATTGGTTCTGGGACTTTACTGCTTTCGAAATAGATAATCGCATAGAAAGTTGTGACGTTGAGAAGAAATCTTCCGAATTTTCAATTTTGCTAACATTTTTTCATCAATTAAATTTACGTTTTGAATTTGAATACATTAAAATCACTACGAAATTTAGAAAAACCAAAATTTCAATGTTGAGGGTTAGGCCCCTCAAATTGTATATCAATTGATAGAGCTCATCGAGTTAAGCAATTTTTGTGAATATACCTCGAAACTACCTATTATAGTACGCGTAGTACAGCGGTTTGAATGGGTCGCCCCCACGAAAATGACAAAAAAAATTTTAACCTTCCAATAAGTCAAACTAAGAAATAATTTTAACTCATTTATCTACTCGCTGAGTTCTTTCATATGATCCCAGGGTTGTCGAAATTGAACTGTGGATTGAACTGAATTTCGAACTTGTTGGAATTTCAAGTTCAGTTCAATTCGATCGCGAAAATTCTTTACAGTTCATGTTCGATTTTTTTTTCGAACTTCCGACAGCTCTGCATGAGCCTACTTTCAGATTTATAACTTTAAAAATGAAAATTTATCAAATTCGAACAAAATCTGATATAATTCAAAATAATATCTTTTTAGTCGCAACCGTCATCGAATGCGAACCAATCGCAAGATGCACCAAATCTTCACATGCCCGCTCAGAATTTCTCCAATAGCAGACTTACAGAAGCAGAGACAGAGCAGGTTAAAAAGAATTACAGGTTTAGAAAAACAATTTTGCTTACTTTACAGAGGCGACAGGAATTCATGAGAAAGCTGAAAAGTGGCGAATTCAAGCGAGCGGGGATAATTGGAGACGGGAATTGCTTCTTCCGTTCAATCGGTATGTTCCCTCAGTTATTAAAGAGATTTAAAAATTGATTCTTAAAAATTTTAAAGATAAACATAGAATAATATTCTAAAAAGTAAAAGATCCAACCAAAAAGTGAAAGCTAGTCATTCATTCTTGCATTTTTCAATCATTGTCAGGAGCTTCACATCAATATTTTTTCCAAAATCTCTCCATAGTTATAATCTAAAAAAAGTCAAATATCATCTTCCATAATGAAATCCTTGTCTTAGACTTAATATTTTATCATATCGTTCTACGATATTATCCATGTTATTTTTAGTCTATCTCATCGACGGAAGTGAGGATGGTCATGCAGAATTCCGTAAGAATTGCTGCCATCAAATGGTAACATTTGAAATCAATATTTTCGAAATTTGATTTATTAAATCCCAGAGAAAATATCCAGAGATGTACAGAGCATTTGTGGACGGTGGGAAACTTGAGGAGAACCTAACTCAAATGGAGAAGAACGGCACGTATGCAGCAGACGCTGAAATCCGAGCGATGACAACGATCTGCAATCGACCAATTGAAGTGTTTCATGACGACAGCGGTGAGTTTTTAAGTCGTTTTCTTTTATATGCAAAAATTTTAGAGTATTTAATTGTCTACGCTGATGACAAGGTGGACGCCAACGAAAAGCCATTGCGACTATACTTCGTCAGTGGAAATCGTCATTATGAAGCAGGTTTGTAAATGAAAACGAAAATTTCTAAAATCTTCTAAAGGAAATTTGGATAGGAAAATTAAAGAATTAGTGGTTATTGAAAAGTTTCGATATTATTTCCCAATAGTTTTTAATCATAAAATAATCTCGGGAGATATCATAAACATTTATTTGAGAAAATATTAATTTTTATCCACAATTAGGAATTTTCATTAATTTTAGTTCAAAATAGTTGAAAGTATGAAAATTTGATAATTTGAGATAAAAATAGCCTGCTGTAGTATTTTCATAGTTTTATTTGCAGTCATTGAAACAGGCGAAAACGGAGATGATGCAGTGACTGCTCAGGCTGAGAATTTGTTCGAAGTAAGTACAGCCTGTTTCAGACCGTGCAAATTTTATCAGAATGTGGAGTCGACTGAGCTTGGTCTGAAAAACTTTGTTCGGCCGGGCTCAGCTGAAATCGTCTGCTCTGGCAGATGCAGAGTAGTGAAAGAAAGTGAGAATGAAAGAAAGATGCAAGGCCACCTTGGCTAGTTAGAGATGTTCTTGATTATAAAAAATATTCTTTAAATTTTAGAATACCACTACCACGAATCTACTAAACGAGAACGCCACAAATGCCAATAAGTCAAACGAAACTGGGCAAAATCCAGTTGTACCAGATATTATCAAGTAAGTGATATGCTGAACAATCTGATATGAGACATACATATATATAGGAGCTATTGCAGAGTCCAAATTGGAGAGGCGATTGAGCGGAAGGCCTTGGGTCGAGTTGCCGAGCTTGGCCAGTTCTACGATGCTCGCACAGGTATCATACTCGCAGATTATTATTGTTTTTCTTATTGATAATGAATTTAATTTTGTGACAATATTAGAAACTAAACTTATTAAAGTTAACGCCATGTGTTGTGATGATTATGATCTTGAATTACAGAGCAGTTCATTCGCGGCAAAATCTTCACCCGAAATCTTCCACTCGATGCAGTCAAAGTGACGACTACACTTCCCATGGTCCCGCCTAACTTCGAGTGCGTCACAAACGAAACACTACATGAACGACTTGAAAAACTCCATGTCGAACCCGAATTAAAGGTGATTACATATTATTTGGAAAATATTTACAATAGAACATTTAAATTAGTTTTGACATTGATTAATTAATCGCACTTTAGGCAAGCATCATCTGTGAAATGGTCGATTTAAGTGGTCACGGTGAATATCTTCTATCTGACACTGCAAAAACTGGTGAAGCAAGCTCGACTCTGATTTACGTAAAGCCAACGAAGGTTAGTGACAAATGAATTAATTTTATAAAGTTTCAAGAATTTCTATCGATTTACACTTTCAATATAGTAAAATGATATCTGTAGTCTTATTATCTAATTTATCAATACTAATTCTATTCTCAATTTCAGAACGAGATGGTCAAATTCGACAATCCCGTCGTTGCCTCGACGATCTCTCCCAACTCAGTCCAGGACATTCCTGAAGCTACTCATGTGCTTGTTGGAATTCAATGGGGAATCGCCGCTGCAGTAACTTTGAAGTGTGACAAAACAAACCCGAATGATATTTCCATCGAGAATGACTTGAAAGTAGGTTCTTTGAAATATATTTTATCATCTAGGAAAGAGTTTTCTTCT
Organism: Diploscapter pachys; assembly: GCA_002287525.1. Taxonomy (NCBI): domain Eukaryota; kingdom Metazoa; phylum Nematoda; class Chromadorea; order Rhabditida; family Rhabditidae; genus Diploscapter; species Diploscapter pachys. The sequence goes on along the minus strand of LIAE01006498.1, from coordinate 16,478 downwards.
GAAATAGGTAGATGAACTATCGACATTCACGATATACAATATTTTTTCGAATATCACTATTAGGAACTTCTCAGTGAAGCAAAAACTTTGATTTTTACTCCAAACAGCCCTGATAACAGTGCATCGAATGCTATTTTTCGTGATTAAACAAATACTAATTTTCAGGCAAAAATGTCTCATATAAGAACGAGCGCAACTGACCAGGGATTTGTTCGCTTTGATCCGTCAAATCGTTCTCGAGATTTCCGCTTCGATATCTTCATCGATAAATCACTGAAACGAGGAGATGGTCCAAGAAATCTGGACGATGTTGCCTCCTAACTGAAGCGACTACCAGCTACGGCTGCTACAGTTAATGAAGGAAGGGGAATCCCAATTTCTTACACATTTCTGCCCCTGTCCACTTTCCAACATCATCTCGCATCAATCGATCTTAACAACCGAATTGTCAAGACAATAGACGAAGGATTAATGGAGGGAATCGCTCAAATGCTAGGAGGAATAAGCCATAGCTTAAATCTGTTGTGCAATATTTTATCGAGATTCCAAGAATACTCCTATTGCATTCCTAAAGACCCTATAGAACAGCTTCATCAGTACTACCAAGTTGTTCAGGACTACAAATCGAATTTAAGAACACAACTTTACCAAATCATTGCCGATATTCGCAACGGGAAGCCTGATTCACACCAACGACTTGACGAAATCATGAATGAATATCATCAGAATCCAGCTTCCCCAACCAATTTTAACTCAGTTATCGAACCATTCGCACCTCTGAATGAGAAAATCGAATTTGTATCTCGTCTTCTTCATCAGGGAGTGGTTTATGTGAACAAAGATGGTGCAGCCGATAGAATACGGGAAAAGGACAGGTTTGATGAGTGCTACATCTTCTTCTGTGAATGGAACAACACCAAAGATATCCAAGGGAACAGTTGGTACTTCAATGCCCTGGCAAAGGGTCGCAAGTGTGCATGCCTTTTCGTTGATAGTATTTCTCAGCCTGAAATTGCAAAAAATGAGGGCGTGCCAGCTGGAAATCGTATCTGTTTGTACAGCAACAAAACATACGAGTCGGTGAACTACTATGGTGACTATCTTGAGGATCAGAAGAAATGCTACGTCAAGTGCAAGATGAGTCGAGCCAGCAGCTCAAAGCTGGATATGTCGAGTAGACGCGTGGAAGTCGACCTGATTTGTCCACAATCAATGAAAGGCGATTTCTGCTCGAAGGACGTCAGAGAGTGGTACTGTGCCGACTGCAGGGAAAGACTCCAATACGACTTCAAGAGAAACTTTCACTGCGAATGTGGTCATGCCCCCGTTAATACGTTCCTGTTTCGCTGCTCTGATCCGAATCATAAAGTTGACTTTATCGGGTTCGATGACAACTGCATTTCTTCGCTCGTCGATAAGATTCAGCCCTACAAAGAAATCAATATCTTGATCCTTGGAGAAACAGGCGTGGGGAAAAGTACCTGGATAAACGGACTCTCCAACTACTTGACGTATTCGACCCTGGGAGATGCAGAGCATGGCAAGCAAATCTACCTGGTGCCTTCACAGTTCACCATTACCGATTCGAATCGAAGATTAAAGAAAATAACCGTCGGAAAATCGAAGAATGAAACACACGATGACGGCGCCTCTTCGACGCAGCATCCAAAGAGCTATGTATTCAATGTTGGAAAGAAATCGGTTAGACTCATCGACACGCCAGGAATTGGAGACACTCGAGATGCTGATGTTGACGACAAGAATCTCGCTGAAATTCTCAAGTTCATAGCTCAATTTGACGAAATTCATGGAATCTGCATTCTCCTAAAGCCAAACAACGCCAGACTGAACCTAATGTTTCGCTACTGCATTAGCGAACTACTGACTCATCTCGACGTTACTGCGGCAGCAAACATTGCATTCTGCTTCACCAATGCACGAGGAACTTTCTATCGTCCCGGTGATACAATGCCAGCATTGAACACTTACCTTGAGAAACTCAAATCGGACCAAGGAGTGAAAATATCGACAAAGGCGGACAGGGTGTACTGCATGGACAATGAATCGTTCCGTTTCCTGTGCTGCTTGCATGCTGGCGAATACTTCAGCGATGAAGAGAAGAAGAATTTCGAGCAGAGCTGGAACCTTTCCGTCCAGGAGACTAACCGATTATTGGATCACTTTGAAAATCATGTTGAACCACATGTCGTCGCAAGAACAGTAAGTTTGAATTCGGCACGTGAACTAATCCTGACTCTCGCAAAACCACTCGCCGACATTAGTCAGATCATCCAGGACAACATCGCTGCCATGAATGAAAAAGCCGAAGAGGTTCAAGCCCTGAATGTGAGGAAAGACGATCTCATGAAGAAATTGATGATTCTTCAAATCGGACTACAGCCGAAGGAGCTAGGCTTTCCACAAACTGTCTGCACAGGCGTGAATTGCATTAAGACAGAGACGCTGCCAAACACAGAGACGCAAAAGACAATCTACAAGACCATATGTCATGAACGCTGCTATATTCAAGGCGTGACACCTGGAACTGTACCGAATACAGCTCTACAACACTGCACGGCAATGGATAAATCTTTGAAATGTACCAAGTGTAAATGTTCCTGGGATCTTCATATGCACATTACACACACGCAGGAGAAGATCGAAATTCTGGTGGAATATTCTGATATTCAAATGAAGTTAAAAAACACGAATAGCGATAAAGAAGCGCAAGAAATTATCGTCAAAACCTATCAAGACCGAATAAACAAATACAAGGCAGAACAATCAGCCATCGATGAGGCTTGTGCAAAATTTGCTGCTTTTTTGAATAAACATGCTATCATCGCGTACAATGATGCTGTCGAGGATTACTTGAAGTTCAACATTCGTGAAGCCGAACAAGTTGTTGGAACTACAGGGAGCAAGAAGAGTAGCAAGAGAGTGGAACGATTGGAGCAGCAGTTGAGGCAATACATCGAGAAGAAACGAATACTATCCAGTCAACTCGCAAATGGAACAGCACAGCTCATCGATGCATCGGATATTCAAAAAATTCAAAAGAAATTGGAGAAGCTTGAGCTCACGGGCCCGAATATCAAGCTTTTGTTTGATGCAACAGTGAATGGGAAAGAAGTCAATCTCGTGCAGCAGGAGTTGTATTTCAACAGGGCCTCTTACCAGAAGAAGAGACGACCTCGCCGACCTTACATACCTCCGCCTGGATACGACAGCAGTGAAAACGGGCATGAAACTGATTCTGGAGGAAAGAATAAAGATAGGGGAAAATCAGATTTCCAGAAGGTAAAAGATTGGGTTAAGGTATGGTTGCCTTATTAGTATTGATCTATGTATTCCACGATTTATAACTATGTTTTGATAATTTTTTATTTTGTATTTTAGTTAATTGTTTGAAATAAACCGAATTCTAAAGTAGCATATATGTATTAGTTTTTTTTTTTTTAATAATTTCTTTCAACAATCATATCGTTATGCATTTTATTTTGTAAAAAATTCTTCAATAAGTTGATTACTTAGACATATTCTTTTTTAAATGAATAAATGAAATAAATAGAAATCATTTTAGCCGGAGTAGTTGTACCTACTAGAATTTGTAGAACATTTGCTTCCAAAGTAAAAAAAAAACAAATAAAACATTGCATGAGAAAACTAAACTATTGTTAAAAGCTGCCTATTGTGCGTCTTCTGTAAAAAGTGCATTGTGATTGAGCTTTTCCCACTTCGTTTCCTGTGCTTCCATTCACTAGCTAACTCTCTCAAAGATATTTTCCACTCAATCTACTATTAACGCAATCGAAGAAAATGTCATCGTTGCAGAGTGGATAAGAGAGCTGCCTGTAGTTATGCGAGTTATTTTGCATTTATTTCTCATTTTATATCGTTTTATCTTCCCGTATTCTTTATAAATAATCTGATTTTTATTGTTAGATGAATAAAGTCTACACTATCCCTATTCGAGTTACTTATCTCTAGTGATTTCTGATTCATGATAATTGAGTAAGTAGAACTCTTAAATGTACATATTTAAAGCATGTCAAGTAAGAATTATCAACTGATATGATTCACTTCGTAGATATTTTCTCAAACTTTTATATTTGTCAGTCTTGAACTCTGCTTATCGCAAACCAAATTACTTGTTATTTTTAAATTTGTATCAATAAATGTAGTCCTTTAGTGGAATTAGTTTATTTTTAAATTCTTAAAAATATCATTAGAGCGATTATCAACGACATTCATGGAGACATCGATGATGCGCCGGTCGGAAGTCCCTTGTGGAAGGCTTAAAACGCATTTGCATATTTATGCTTTCTTGATTTTTGCAAGGAAATGTTTAGGATCCAGTAAGTGAGCTTTCGAAGCGCTAGTCTAAAAAATAAATCTACTAGCCTTAGCGAAGCCAATGGCCTTATTGCCGATATGGTAGATGTTGTGAAGGACTGACTATTTGAGACGAGATAAAAGAAGTGTTTCTTTCTCCCCCTTCTGTAAGCCTCAGACGCACACAAATTTTAAACTTAACTTTCTAGGACGGGGAATGGGTAAATCAGGCACGGGTTGAGGGTGGGTCGAAAATCTTCATTTGTGTCAATCTGGAAAGATAGAATTTTCCATTTTTAATCGTTTTTCAGAACTTTCTGAAACTAATCAATATTTTCGAATAATTTCTTTATGCCTAAAATCGATTGTTTTAGGAAGAAATCAAAACGACCATCTTTGACAAGTAGATCATGATTCGCATAAACGACTTTTTGAAGAACACTAAGGGACTCTACAAGAAGGTTATTCCGAAGCTTAGAATATTTTCAAAAAAGTAGCAACTGCATATTTCCCCTGCAAATTGATAATTTGAATTTTTCCCTAGCAGACTTCATTTTTAGACATTTTCTGAAAGTTATTCTTTAATTGACTCATTTATGTTTGAGCTGCACAGAAGCGAGGCAGCCTGTGTGATGTTGACACGCTACCTGAGCTTGATGATCTTCATTCTCATCTACCTGCTGCTCTTCATCAAACAAATCAAACTCTTGGTAGGTTACGCTTTTTACAAATTGTATTTTCTTCGATTTTATCACTTTTTTTTTTTAATTTCTTTTCATGCGAATAGTTCTGAGTATTTTCCTAACAAAATGACGTTTTTAGAAAGGAAACAGATTTTTGACGATTCATTATTTTTCTCTTTCCTCGCTATTTTTTTGTTCAAAAATAAATGAATTCTCCAAAAATGCTCGAAGAAAAAGCTTTAATCTTGTAAATTGAGAGCATCAATCAGATGAATGGAGTGGGGATTTTGTGTGAGTGGAAAAGAGGTAATTGAATTGGGGAAATCAAAGGTGAAGTCGAGAAAAAATGCGAGGAGCTTCTAATTTGGAATCGGCAATTGGAAATTGAAATTGCATTTTTTTTCATTCTGCTTTTTCCAATGATGGTGGTAGATTTTATTTGACTCTTCTTCCATTTTTTACCTTTTTCATAGATGGTATTTTTGCCTCCATTTTCAGGGCTTAACATCTTGTACATGGAAATAGACATTGATTTCAGTGTCCGTATCTCGGATCCAATGACCGTGTTCGAAAAGTGTCCAAAATGCTAAGCCCTGTTCATTTTGTTACCACTTTTATTTTTCAGCATTTTTGTTTCATGTTATTTCATTTTTCTGTTTCTTATTCTCTACACTTTTTCTCTGCTTCTTCTTCCTTCTATCTTCTTTTTACTCTCTTTCTCTGCTTTTCTCTCTAATTTGCCTCGGGGTGCATTTTCTCCCATTTGCCATTCTCCTTCTCTTCCTTTCTCCCTATTCTTCCTTTGACAGTTCACAATCCCTTCGCACAGCTCCTCTTTCTTCTTTTTTGCTTCTTCTGTTTTTTCCTTCCCATTTCCTTAACATTTCCAGCTGCGATCTATTTGCATAATTCCTTTGTAACAATTTCAAACCACATGCTTTTATTTTCACTGGAAAGATGTGGTGAAATTATCGAATTTTTGTAAATATTTTTAAATTTTGATACTCATCATCGACTATTGCACTGAAAGGAATTTCATATCAATTTTTCCTACATAATCTTTGCGTTTTTATTTATTTTTCTCGTGAATATCAGTCTCCTAAAACATGGTGAAGCACCATTTCATACGATTATTCTTCCAAGAACTATCATTTTAAAATCTGGAAATAATTTTCTGAGAACGGATCATTCACATTCCTAAAGATTACTTTTTAAAAAGTTGGAGAAATTCAAAAATACTTTCTTCTCATGCGCACATTCCTTCCAACTTTCCATTCTTCTGATATTCCTTCAGGCATTAACTTTCAGCTTCATAGTTGTTTTTGCTAGCTTCTAGACGAAGATCTTGATTTTAAATTGATATCTGATCTGATCGGATCTGGATTGGCTTTGGATGAATGAATTGATGAGATCTGTAGAGCGAGGAGATGCTTTTTGAATAAATAGAATGGTGTCAAGAGGGCTCGCAGAGAGGAGAAAGCAGCTGGAGGGAAGATGAAAGAGGGAAGATAAGAGATAAAGATGAGGATATAATCGAATGACCAGCAAATACTATTCGAGAGAAAACTCGCGCTTCAGGCTTTTTTTTTATTTGTTTGCTTGATTTTTCCAGGTTGTTTTTTGGTAACTTATGAATTTTTCGAATATTAATTGTACAAGAAGCCAAATGAAACGCTTATGGAGGAGGCGAATTCGAGAATGAGTATATGCGAGACCTTGGCATTTCTTTTTTCTCTCCATTTCCTTCTCTCCCTCAACACAACTACCCATCGACTATCGAATTGGGATCTCCCCTCCTGTCTGTGCGTTCCTGATTTATCAGCCTTCTCTCCACTCGTTCAATGCTGCTTCTCTCCTTAGAGTTAGAACTACTCTCGTCGACACGCTCCTCCACGAACATTTCATCAAACCGAATACATAGTAACAAAGTTTAGAAAATTATATGGCAGAAAAGTCGTCCCGCAGCGCGGGTTGGCGTTTCCAGTCGTCGCGCAAAGAGCAGCTGCACGTCATCGAATTCCACTCGCAATCCGATCCCTTCGACCAAGACACGCTCAATTCGCTCACTGACAGGGTAGGCTGACTCTTTGTTTCCCTAAATTTTAAGACTTTTCTGTCATTTTATAGCTTTATTCAAAGGATAGATTTTTGGCGGCTTCTTGGAAGGTTCATTCAGTTTTAGTTTCTCTATCGTTGCAGAAAGTTATTCTCCGAATTGCGTGAATTTTCCAAGAAGGAATTCATTTTCAAATTGGCTTTCTACCTTCTTTAGTGACTGACAAGACCGAATACCAAGAATCTTTCAACTTATTTTTCTGCTTATCGATCATCGTACAGTCAAATAACTTTCTGTAGTACTCCTGTTCATTCGGGGTAAGCCTCTTTGCTCTTCAGCTTCTTACATCCCTAATGACTATAGAAAGACATGAATATGCGTAGGAAAAGCCAGAGGGCAAACGGGAGGGGCAGTCATTCTAGAAGTCATCCGAATCACTAAATGACTGGTCCTCCTTCTTTGTGGGAGATTAGGCACGGAGCCGATCAGCGAATTACCGTCTATGCCCGAGGCTGCAGGGCTGCGAAGAGCGCGAGACAACATAATTCTAAAATAAAGAGAGGAAAGGGAAGAAGAGGTGGGGTGAACGAAGGAAGATCAAAGAGGAGAAGTGTGGAAGATTGATTTTTGGATAAATTTTTGCAAAAGTGTCTGAAAATGGAATGTATTTTGAAAGAGAATTGGATATCATCCTAAACTAAAAATAAAAGCAAAACGTTTCAAATTTTCAGGTCCAAGAACTCGACGGCGACGACGTGAGTTTGTGCTTCAAATTCCTACCGGCCATCGACCAGCTCATCTCGCAGATTCCCTTCACGTTGCCTCTGCTCGAAGTGCTCTACTTGAAATGTGAACTGGTGAGATTTTACTGGGATATTTGAAAATTCATTAAATTAGATTAGATTCGATTTTGATGGAATAGTAACAATTCTAAATTCCTTGAACTTTTATGATCTTTTCTTCCAATTTATCCTTTTTTTTCTGAAGAATGCTAAAAAGAATTCCCGTTCAAGTGTTTTCGAAATTCAACAATCTGCTTCCGATTGGGTTCTGATTTCTCCTTTCTCCCCTCCCCATAGTCAAATTCGATTTGCTCGTTTCGCGGCTATTTTGCTCGAATCGAATCTGCTCATGCGGCATTTGTGGCATTGCTGCAGAATGTCTGAGTTGGCGAAGTGAGGAATGCGAGTTGCGTTTCGCGCTTCTTTTCCACTTTTTCTACTGCCGCTTCAAATTGGTTAACGAGTTCGAGAAATCCTGAGCCACTGCAAAGACGAGGAGGGGGAAAATGTGTAATGAATTGAGGAAATTCACGAGAATACGTCATTTTGAAAAGAAATAAAAACTAATAGATAAATTTCGAAAATTCAGGCACATGCGGAAGAAGGCACGAAATTTTCGTCGAAAGAGCTCATGTGCGAACAGCTCTTTTGTCAGCTCGTTTGGTGGACCGCCTTTAGTGAACAGATGAAGAACACTGGATCGATTTCGAGGAAGAAACTGCCAAAGTTTGAGGTTAGATTTGTTTTTTAGACTGGATGAAAACCGTCATTTTTTCCTTTCAATGAATGATTTGTTCATTTTCTTACCAAAAGAATGTTCCACTCATCATGGTTTCCAGAAATCTTCTTTGATGTGAAAGCGATTTTGATTACTTTTCAGGATGTGGAGCCCTGCATCGTAACTCTGGTCGGCATTCTGCATCGGCAGTTGCCTGATCTGATCGAGCGTGCGCAGGCAGACAGGAGGCAGCTGACTGCCTGTTTGGAATCCCTCGGGTGTCACGGACTCGTCAATTGTTCGACGGGACTTATTCGGTATGTTTCATCAATTTCTCGAAGAAGGAATGATCAATTTCAGAATGTCCGACGCTGTTCATTTGGAAGTCTCTCGCCACATCGACAAACTGAAGGTTGTTAATTCGAAAATACGAGATCTGCATGATGAAAACAAGAATTCACAAGGTGGGATAAACTTCTATTTAATCATTGAATGTTTGTCAGAAATAGATTGAGAAAGTTAGGTAGATAAAATTTATAATGTGTGTAATTTTAGTAAAAAAAGTCTCTAACTTTCTGTTGTTTGCTAATCGCTTTCAACAAAAATCTCTGGTAGAATAAATTTTATGTGTTTTAGAGTTGAAATATCCGAAATCAGTATTTTCACATTCAGGCAAGCAAACGAATCCCTCTGTAGCCAGCCATCAGCGACAAATGAGCCTGAAATTGTCGGAAGTATTCGAAAGGCTGAAACACAATGAAGCTGTCGAAGTCGTGCTCGATGACGTTCTCACTAATCATCATGTAAGCAGGTTTTTATATCTATTTGAAAATTTCATGACATACTGAAATTCATAATTTCAAGGATTTGAAATCATATTTTCATTAACGAAAAAGATTGACGAGCACAATTTTTCAGTTATCTTCTCTACTCCGAATCGTGAAGAAACGCATCGCCTCTGATCGTCTCTTGATCGGTCTCTTCAATGCCTTCACTCGTGCTGCTCCTGACGACTTCAGTTTCATGCAACTCGATCCTGTCATCGCTCAGCTCATCGTCACCTTCAGTCATTCTTATGAAAAGGTAGATGATATTCGATTTTAGAAGATTTGATTTTTATAGTCTTTGAAATGAGTACTCTACCACTTGCTTACAGCAGAGTAACATAAAAATTGTTCATCATAACATTGCCACAGTTCAGATGGCCTTTTTCCTCTTCTCTAACCATTTTCTACGAATTTTAGCATCGAAAATGATAGTGAAAAACAATTAGAAAACTTTCAAATTTGGCTATATTTTTAGCGATTATTTTATGCAGCTTCATCAGACTTTCAAATAAATAACCGCAACGGCGGTTTGGTTTCGGCTGCTAATTAAAAAAGTCCTAGCTTCGTTGAAGATTGATATTTTGAAAAGAAAAAAGTTATTTTCAGTTATTATCAATGTACCGTCCGGTGGTGGAATGTGATTCTGGCTGTTCGGCCGAGGGTTCTGTGGACGGCAACAAGGAGAGTTCGAACGAATTGAATGACGCAACAGACAAGCAGATGAATGGTGGGTATTCTATTCTTCCTTTACACGCACACACACGACAATAACTCCGTCTATTCTGGCATGAAAGATCATTTATGCGCGATTGGAGCTATTACTTTGGAAAGGCAAAACGTTGAATGTGAGTAACCGGTTCAACCGGAAATGAGTTGCAATGATTGATTATTCCACACGATTGAAAGAGCTTCAAAGGTCAAATCAGGAAGTAAAAAATGATGCTTTCAATCATTTTTTACGAAGGACTCAGTCTAAAATATGCAGATTACTGACTAGGAAATTGTGAATCTATAAAGAGAAATGATTTTTTCAATCTAAAGCTAATTTTCAGTGCCTACAAACTGTTCAACTTAACAGATTTATGAGATCATTCAATTATAAGTAGAGGACGCAAGTGTAGTCAGCTTTTTGAAGCGAACTTTATAAAGAGATTTTCGTCACCTAGGTTTATCTCGAATATAAAGCGGTTTCAAAGAGGATTTTTATTAAAAAATTGTAACCGACTAATGGGTGAACAACTTTTCTTTCTTGGCACTCGACTGATTCGCGACAGGACCTGTCAATAATTATCTAAATTCTTAAAATTCAATAAAATTGGATTTTTGTCAATTTTCAAACGGTAATTGATGGATTGAAGCTTTGCGGTCATATTTAAATCAAAATCTAGCCCTTTTATCCCTCTGAAAAACTGAAGAGTGGACATTTTAGGCAAATCTCCGCTTCCTTCGAAGAGCACATCAAGGGCTACGCTGAATAATAGGAAAATGTGTAAGCTTGAGAGATCATAAAGGCGATCGCGAATTTGGCTAAAGAGGTTGAGACCTGAATTTTCAGCCCTGACTCGATTTGACAGCCCCAAACATCGGTTCGTTTCTCCGATTCTAAACCATCATCGATCGCTCGGAAACATCTCCAATCTGGCGAAAACTGAATTGTCGCTTCCTTTGCAGACTTCTAAAAGTCTCGGAACCTTGAACAAACGTAAGAATCGTAAGAGTTTTGCTTCAGATTTTCAAAATTCTAAAATTGCAACCAATAATCTAAAGAGCTAGCAAGGAATGTTAACTTTAAATCACGGATCCTGCTCAAAATTGATGGATAGCCTAAATCGAACACGTTAATTACGATAATCGAGTCAAAAACGCTGAAGATCTCAAATAACTCGGCATTTTGACTGCGAATTTTCCTTTGCTGTTACAGCGAATAATGGCATTGTCAATGCTCGATTTCACAATATAAGCTAATTTTAAATTCTGTTAATGTATTGTGAAGTGAATAGTTGAAATTCGGGGCCAAACTGCAGAGCTATTCGGGATCTTTAACGCTTTTTCACTTGATTATCGTAATCAGCGTATTCGATTTGAGTTACATACCAATTTTAGCAGAATCCGTGATTTACACTTGACATTCTTTGTAAATAGATTTTTTAGAATTTTAAGAACTATAAATTTAAGAGCAAATGCAATATAAAATCTTTGGCTAAAAATTAAAAAGAGAATTTTAGTGGTTTCTGAATTCTCGTTTCATGCATACAGCTCATATTGTCTACCAAAATCGCACAGTCAATCTAATATGCGACGATCTAGTGACGGGGATACTTCTACACTCAAAATACATGTAAGTAATACAAAACTGACTTGGAGAAGAGCACTATTTCAGGTAAATCGCCTGCAAAATGAACTATCTCAAGCCAAGAAAGAGATTTCTCGATTGCGATCTAGGAAGGAAAAATGGGATAGCTCAAGGGAAGTGTAAGTAGCGATGAGGATAATAATTCACAGGCCTTTCATTTCTTAGCATCCCCCATTATGATTTTCTTTCTCTTGCGAGTGTCGAAATGCACTCACAGACGACATTTGTACATTGGGGATTTTTTTGTTATTTTATCGAAATAAACGGGGTTTTCGCCATGAAAATCTTCCTATTATCGTTCTCTATCGATAAAATCACCCTTTAAAACGTGAAAAAGTAATGAATAGAAATCTGGAGTCAGGAAATTTCAGGCCGTTTTTCACTAATGTTTTGTGTGAGAAATAAGCTAATTTTGCAAATAAGTTAAAATTGACGATTTTCAGTTTTCTATTTAGCACTTTTTGGCTTAACCAGTATCATCTCCGTCACTGAAAACCCCTATTCGTAAAGTTTCGTCAGGATCTGTGATTTTCGACTTGTGCACTTCCCTTGTGAGAAGAAAAATTAAATTCTCGAAACTAAAATATCCCACGAGATCAACATTCAGATTATGGCCAGAACCAGACTATCCGAGTGCGACATCTCTCTACAACTGCTCTTCCACGAAGGAAGTGATGCATTTGGTGCAGAGATTCTCCGAACTTTTCCGCAAATCGCGCACAGACATTCTGCCTGCGCTCAATCAGCTTGACGATTTCTGCAACTCAGAAGAGTTGCAAATCAAAACTGTCCTCAGCGTTATCGTTGTAAGTCTAGCATCATCAACATAGACTGTTCAGAAAAGGATCAATTTTTGATCAACAACTTTAAGGGGGTATTTTTGCTTTAACATCAAACTTTTGGTAGGATGATTTTCTTCAAGAATGTTCACTAACTGATCTCATGATATCTGAAGGTTAAAGAAGAAAAATTCTAGCTGACCTATCGTTCGGTCCGACAAACGGTGAATCGTAAGCGATTGCAAATCTGGGAGATAATGGAGGACGGACAGCCGAGGACAGATTCAGAGGACTCAACGTTGTTGGATTTCGCTCTCTACAGACATCTCTATCGAAGGGCGAAATCACAATATGGCTTACAGAATGCCAAGGTTATTTTAATTTACATAAAATATTATTGTTTATCGAAGCATGATAAATTATGCGAAATCTCGCAATGTAAAAATCTAAACTTTACGAATGATCTTCAAATCTTGTGACTACAGAAAGAAATAATTCAGGAAGTAACATCCCAAATCTGGAGAACTCTCTACGATTTCACTTCGCTAAAATCGTGTTTAGTTTTCAATAAGTTCGTGCTCGAATGCGTCGATATCGCGTGGGATTTGGTGGCCGGAATCGATGGGAAATATCCGAGGTGGGAAACTTTAAAAATAAACATCTTGATAATGGAAAGGGTTCAGAAACACTGATATTAATTTTCACTTTGATTTCTTTTAGAAATTTTCAAATTTTATGAAAGGGAGCTGAGATATTCTGCCATATGTTGTATTGTCGAGCTAAATTTGACTATTCCTGAGATTTATGAAGCGATCCAAGCGGCATATCTGAATGCACATATTCAATGATTCGGATAAATAAATTTAGATTGCACCTGGAATACGAAGGAACGCAATTCAACAGCGAAATGCATTGTCGAACAAAGAGTTCATCGATCAATTTCACACAGATCAAGCAATTCCTCTGGCCTGCTCTAATTGATCAGCCAACTTCCAAAGTCCTGCTGAAAGCAATCGTTATTACGTGAATTTTCAATGATAGAAAATCGAAAAAAAGACTCATACCGATATTGAACTACGGTCTTATATATTTTTAAAGTTTATAAAAAGGAATGAATAAAAGCATCAAGACTAAATTCAATTTGTACTTTTAAACATCACCATTGAATTACAAATTCTGATTTGTATTGCTAAAAATAGTATCATGCGTTTATTTTTGACAGAAAACGTTTGCTGTTATCTTTCGTCCTTTGGAAAAACCTTCTGACCCTTGACAGTATTTAGATATCGCCCTTAAATGGATAGCAAATTGGTTGACATGCTATCTACTGGTCCATATTTGAAATGAAATAAGAACGATAAGATTTATGTAGTTTAAATGAACGCGAGATGATCCGATGTCACACATAAATAGACCGCAAGTGATATTCCCGATGTGAAGACAAAAACATGGAAGTATTTGTCTCAAAAGCTGATTGGATAATCGAGTTTATAGCGAAAACCGCATGAAAAACGAATCAGATTAACCAAAGATATGAATTTTTGAAGATGCTACTCGAAATGTCAAATAAATTCATATTGCGTTATTTCAGCAAAAAATGATTTTTTACAACGGTGATCAGCGGCGGGCTGAAAAACGATGCATTTTCTATCACAAAATAACGAGTAAGATGTAATCTTTGATATTCTGCGTGAGCGCTGATAAGCACGGCTTATGAAGCTCAAACGAGCGATTTTAAAATTTCAGTATCGATTTTTGCGGGCTTAACTCGTGTTTCGGGGGTATGTTCCGAAAGCAAAAATGTTCCCTAGACTCATATATAATAGTGGGAATAGAAAAATCGGAAAAAGTAATTTCGCAAAACTTCTAGAATTTTTTGAAAATTTTGATGAGGTTGCCTTCCTTGACTTTGACTTCACGGAGTGGACGGAGCTTGCGCTCTCTAATTATGTATCAGCCTACAGTATATTGGGAAAATTATCAGAAAATATCGGCTCCTAGAAAAAGACACCGGCTCTTTTCTTTTCCTATCTTGCCTCTCCATACTATTTCTTAGAAAACCCGGTGTCTTTTTCTATTAGCCAAATATCTATATTTGAGAATTTGTTAAAATTGATAAAATTAAATCTGATATGATTCAATCGAATAAATAGCAACTCATAGAATCCGAATATGTCAAATCATGTTTGCTGAATCATCACCGTCATTCATTGCTGATACTGAACTTATTTGAACCGTTCGAATCAAAATCATGCACATGTTTTTCACGGGAATTCGCTTGATTACATATTTTTGTTAGATAGTATGCAGATTAAATACTTATTTTTCATACATCAGAGTGGGAATAGATTTGCATGATTTTGCGTCAGAATTACGATCTTTCGCAATTTTCAGCTACTTATCATTTATCATCTCGTGGACCCGTATCACTTTTGTTTGCATTGATGTAAAGTGATAAATATTGGTTCTTCCGAATTTGATAACGCGTAATGATAAATAAGTATTATCGAATAAGAAGTGAATTTGACCCTTGAATTGTCAGCATTATATTACAATTGCATAGGCACAAGAATGTGTGCTAGTTTGTGATAAAATCAGCATGGAAAAAGGTGTCTGGGGCTAGGTTCAGACAGAGAGCGAAAAGAGCCGGGACAAGGATACAGAACTCCGCCCAGTTTTCACCTTTCCAAACTGCTCGAGACAATAATCCTAAACTCGTTACTAAAACTAACAGTTATAGAGGAAAAGATAAAAAGGAAAGAAGTGAGAAGAGAAAGAATTTCCGACTGATTCGGAACTTAAAAGAGAAGAGGGCAGACCGTATTTAAGCTCGTCTGATTAATCCGAAACAGAATTCAAGTCTTCGTAAGCTATGCTTCTTTTGGTTCAGAGATTTATCTCACGATATTTTCATCCATTTTTATCAATTCAGTCTCTTAGTAGTTTTATTTGTAGGTTTTCGATATCTTGTTTATTTTCTGATATCTTCAGTAGAATAATACATTTATTATTTTGTTGACCTAATTATACCAATTATCGCCTTTTTATTTCATTGTAGCTTTTTCTGCAATACTTTTGATACATTTTCAGAATGTCGACAGATTCTCTGGACAAAGTCGAGGTGCTTAAGCTCGACTATCTGGCACATATCAGTTTAGATTTGGAGGATATCAAAGCGTATCAAAGTGTTGTGAGTTCTTCAAAATTTATTTTTCCTACGTCAGTAAAATTTACAAAATTTTAGAAGAAGAAAGATGACACAATACCATCTCAGAAATCTCGACCGTCTTTCAAAAAATCAATTAGTGATTCTCTATCGAAAGGTCGAAATAGGTAAATTTTATTGATTTTTTTCTGAAATAATAGCATTCTTACAGAGTTCAAACATACGTTGGTCGAATAGCAAAGCCGGCTAATTTTTATATTCGATGGAATTTACTCTTTACATTTCTCATTTTCTTATTTATTTCTTCCGCCATATGGGTACCTTGCATTCCTGCTATTAATGTAAGTTTTTCCCATTTAAAATTAGGGTAAACTTTATTTCAGGACTTTGCCTTAGAAATAGTGACGATAGTCTGTATCATATTGCACTTGTTATGGGCAATAGCCGTCTTCAACGCACTCAGATACACGTACAGAATGAGGAAATTCGCTCATCACAAAATTGATCTCGATAAGGTATCAAATATTAGAAATAATAAATTCATTATCGATTCTAGCTAAATCCGGATTTTGTGACAGTGAAACACGTCGTCGGTTTGTGCATTTACAAGGAGCCTCAAGCGCTGATCATGGATACAATTGATAGCATCGCAAGTCAACCGGATGCTAAGGTAGCTTTTCCAATACTTTTTAGATGAGATCGGAGATGTACCGAATACTCCATTTCATCATTCCGAAAAGTTTCGTTCCCGACTGTTTTTTGTCAATTTCCATTTCTTT
>LIAE01006496.1:60674-94714 GCA_002287525.1 Diploscapter pachys | reverse complement strand
CGAGACACTTTTGCAGTTGTCCGGACCCTAGTTCCAGTTATTCGTGGAATGGCTCTTAAAATAATAGAACTTGAAAATAGCAAATGGCACCTACAGGCATTTTATTATACAATAACCGACACTGAAATTGGTATGTAAATATAGTTTATATCTTACTAAAATAAATACCACCAATAAGTATTGATATTGAATATACGGACATGAAGTTTATATAAAGTTCAAATCTTATAAGTTCAGTTATTCAATTAAAATTAGCTTATTTAGGCACATGGTTTTATTTTGATCTATGGAATTATAACAATCCAATTCTTTACTTATCTATAATACCACTGATACTAATGATACGTATGAAAAGAGCCCTTAATAAAGTCAGCGGGAAATTCACGACATTTGAAAAGCTCTTATCGATAGAAGTAACCTTCAAGATAGTTACAATAATTAACCACTGTATAATGGTAAATTGATTTACTAACTAATCATATTGAGATGATATCGTGAGGCCCGAAATAAGAGTGGGTGCAATGTGCCACACGGTTATTTATTTCCGATCAGCAAAGAAGAAATAATGTGTTGAAATGAGAGAGAAAGACAGAAAACTACCTATTCATTCTTTCTCTGCGCTCTCTCCCACTCTTTGATCGGAGCAAGCGATATCTATTTTGATTATATTATATAAATAAATCGATGTTTTCATAAGAAAATTAAATACCGTAAACCCTCTAATAGAAGCCCCCAGGCTTCTACTGTTCAACCCCCAAAAATCGAAAATTAAACATTTTCAAACCGTTATAACTCTTCATTTATACATCGTAGAGACTTGAAATCAAAAGTAAATATGTTTCAAATACTCAAAATAACATGATAAAACTCTTCCCAAGATGATTGAGTAGGGTAATGGGTAGTTCGGGAAATCCGAGGGGGCTTCAATTAGAGGATTTGCGGTATCGCTTAAATTAAGAATGTTGTTACGGACTACATACTGTTGAAGATTGCATGTTGTGGTATATATCGATATGATGACGTAAGTAGTTTAAAGTCGGTTAAAATATTTTTATTTTAGCATTAATTAATGGTATTTAGTTGCTTTTCCGGTTTATCAAGGGTGAAAAACACTCATTTTCAAGCATCGGTAGACTTATTTCATGTGCTCTGGCCCTTCATCGATCGTTTATTTTTGCTAAGTAAATATTAATACTCTCGATTATAAACGAGAGAGGTACTGCTATCGAGCGACCCCTCTTTTTTGTTTAGCCATATGCGTACTCGGTTTGCATTGTCAACGCGGGGAGAGAGAGCGAAGACGGCGAAACAAAAAGGGGCGAGATGGGGGTCTCTCGCTAGCAATACCTCTCTCGTTTATAATGATGAGTTTCTTCGATAGACATACCGAATCTGCAATTAAATAATTACCTAGAATGCTTTAGCCCATCAAGTGGCAACATATTAAACCTAATAAAACGATTATTTAAAATAGTTTTTATTGCATATATTGCTGTGGCATGCTTTTATTTAATATGTTGTGTAATTTTATATTATTTTATATACTTCGAATATTCAAGATATAACCAGAGATTCAGGATTTCCTATCAAATATTCTTATTAGCAGTAAATTCATTCTATATTTTGCTACGTAATTAATTGTGCAATATTACAGAAGATAATTTTTAATAATTCGAATCGGTTCGTAAATGGAATGAATATAATTATTATTTCGACAAGTACAACATTCATATTGGTTAAAATTCGGAAGCATTACAGTCAAATGACTACACTAAAGAAAAGAGATGAGACTGGTCTAAATAGACGTCTAATAACGCATGTATGGTGATTTATAATAAGATTTATGTTTATGAAATATTATGCATACAAGATTTAATTATATATACAAATATTCAGGTCATATGGGAAATTTTGACAAATAACATCGAATATTTTGTTATGTTCATGGTAAATATGGCTGCATATGAGATATTTGATATTATTCCGATGACAGAAGATGGCTTTCCATATAATATTATAGCGGCCTCAATAGTAATTAATATAAATTTGTTCTCCATATATTGAAGAAAAATGAGCAAATGTTTCAGAATATATTAAACGATATGAAAACTTATGGAACAAAATTTCAAACAATCACTCTATACTTCTTAATCAAAAAAGCAATAAAGGCGAGTTTATCAATAATTATCACAAACATGGATAAATTTAGCGCCTCGAAAATCAAGCCAAGGAAAAGCAGAAAGTAAATAAAAATCAAGTAGTTCCTAGAAGAGAAGTCAGAAATATTGCAGTAATCAGTAGGTCTAATGTATGAATGATAAGCATTTATTAAAAATGATTAATTTCAAATTATCTCATTCGACACTTTTCATATTTGTACCATTATTCATCGTTTATTTGTCATTGTGAAATGTGTAATTCATATGTGTATTTTCGAAATCAAATAAATTATCTGAATGACAAACTTAATGAACACCTTAGCAAGTTGCCTTGAAGACACTTTTTATGCGATATTCAGATCAAAGATCAATATAATTTGTATCTGAAAGTTTTTAAAGCCGTATCAAATTGTCGTTGAATGCATCAATTATTAAAATTGCCACTTTTGCTTTCGACAATGAATTGAAAAACAAGGAGAATAGTTGAATTGATCAATTGCACTACAATTAAATTTTTTCGAATCTTTAGTTAATTACTTACATACAATCGGTACGTCAGTAAGTATTCTGTGTCTATCCTTCAATATAGACTGAGGTAAAAACTAGAATCTAGTTGGTATGAGCAAAGTATGGCTGTGCTATCATGCGCAATTGCAACTTATAATTTACATATTATGGACTATGAGGAAGTAGACATTGCACACTGTTTGCATCTCTCCCCTCCTAGGCTCAACCCCCTCGAAATAGCATGTGCCCTGAAGAGACGGAAGAGATAGCAAAGAAAGGGAGAAGGAAATAGCGAAGAGGAGAAGGGGCAGGGCGTTGAGCAAGAATTTGAATATGATGTTTATTTACATTCTCGAACAAAAACTAACTTCATATTCAAATTCTACGCTCTCGATTACCCCTATATACCTGCTCTATATGGTTCAACCCGTTAGCACCCATATACTTGGAATGTTCCTTTTTTAGCTTGTTTTGTTAAAAATAGCCATTTTTCATTTTTATCAAACGAAACTATTTTCATAGAAGTATTTTTTATCAACATTTCAAAAGTTTCTTGGTTTTCCACTAGCAAATTGCGCTATTTTAGATTTCGCAATTTCAGAAATCTGCAGAAAAATGTGCATAAAATATATGGACAAATCTCAAGCTTACAGTGTGGAGAGATTAGACGGAATATTTTTGGTAAATGTCTGCATCAGGAAAATGGGGCACTTTGAATTTAGATGGATAATCCTTTGAAAATATGGGCTGAAGGAGGGTGATTAGTGGAAATGGATGTGGGAGTGGAAAGAGGGAGGGGAAAATAGGACTGGCAAGTGATTAGATGATTAGATAGGGTGATACTGATATGTAAATAGGTGGATGTAGCCGAGTGGTCAGATAAAAGCTATTACTGTATGATAAATACTGATTGTAGTTCAGATTTCATGCTGAAAAAGTGGAATTAGAAGGATTGCAATTAGTGGGAGTGAAGACTACCAACTGCAATCAGGCTGATCTACTACCGAAGGTAGATTTCGTTGTAAACTGATCCCCTTTCGTTTATCCACCAACTAATCCTACTTTTCACATATAAAGGCTTTCTGAGCTTTGCTATATCCACACAAGTAAATTTTCTGTAGCATTTCAACAGTTTCTTCGAGTGGAAAACATTGTTCGTGTTAAGTATTCAACCATAAGAAGATGCACGACTACATCGAGGCCACCAGAGTAAGTCAGTTGAATATCATATTTAATTGCTTGTGTGATTTTATGTGGTTGACTGTGATGTTTGATAAATTTCATTCATCAGGCAGTTTCTACTTGCCAGAATGTCGAAATGCATTCTACTAATTGTCAGAAAGCATTTCTTTAGAGCGATCAGAAATTTGTAAAATGAATTCGATCATTATCATAATGTCTTCCGATGTTTCACGTTCCTATATTCAGACAAATAGTTGTTGAAAATTAATTACAAAAATTTTCGAGTTCAAGATTCCGAGTTGAAAATCTTGAATTTCAATTTCAATATCGTCTTTGTTCGATAATTTTCGATGAAATGATTGACAAAGTTAAACATGTGTATAACATTGCATAATGCTGAATTTTATGACAAAATTCTAGCCTTAATCAACGAAATATCGCCAAATCAACTGCTCGTAATGTTTCCTAATTTATGCGCATGAAAATTCGTGAGATTCAATTTTTCCTTATTTTATCAGATAAAAAAATTTCAAACATTATTCCCGACATCGTATATTTTAAATTAGAACCAGAAATTACATTTAGCAATTTTATTTAGCATTTTTGTATATCATGATAATATCGGGGAGTCTACTGTATTTCTGCCAAAAATCTCGTGAGACATGAAGGTTTGCGCACAATAAAGTGTTGATGAAAATTGAAATTTTCATATTTCAACACACTGGTTGGTTTAAATTTAAAAATGAAAATCTAAAAGGATTTACATGAACTTTTCGTTTCCCCAATTCGGCGCTAAAAGCTTTGGAAAGCTGCTTTAGAATATCCTTGAAGTGAACAGATAAACGAGATGGAAGGAGATCGAGCGATAAGGAGCTTAGAAAGGGTATACGGGGAAGGAGAAGATATGATCTGAGGGAGTGCTTCATTTTCGCAATCCAGCTCACACGTTGAATATATTTTCAAGTTATTTTTCAAAGCTTCCAATTTTCAGCATCCCAAATCAATGTTCGAAGACTTCCTATATGAATTGCTGCCTGTGTTCGGGTTCACTATGTGTGCTTCCTGTATCTTCATCATTTTGACACTCAAAAGTGAGAAAGGAGCTCTGAAAATATGGCTCTTCTTCGCAATTACAGGTATTTGTAATTCAAATTTAGAAGGTTAGCAAGAATGTTGTTTCAGATTTATTCTTCGGTGCCACAATGATCTATGCGGGATTTTATGGTGTGCTTTTTACAATCTACGGAAATTCTAACGAGGTAAGTCAGTGAGAGTTTTCTGTTAATTCCGAATAATACGACGACGACGATCATTGCGACTACACAACATTCGTTTTTGATATTAGCAGATCGAACATTTTCAATTAGTGCAAGAATCACAATGTCGTGAATAAGATCTATGCGGTCGAGCAAATTGTGATATTTTTTTTTGATAAACTCATTATAAAAGCTTTTTAACTCACTAAATTCAACACATATCAAATTCACTCCCTTCGGTAACAGTACGAAGGAAGATATGCGCAATGAGAATCTACTTATGGAGATGAATATGATGAAATATGGGATGCATCCCCCTTTAGGTGTTGAATCCGTTCGATTGCTTCCCTGCAGCTTTCCACATTCCCAGTCTCCTCTTCTACGACCATCTTCATTTGGCTCTGCTCATCTTCGCAACCCTCGATCGATTCATTAACATCGTCATTCCGGTCGAATATGTCGAGGTAAATGAAACTACATATCAACCCAACTAATTTCCCTGACGCAAATGCTACTGTGTAAGGTTCTAAAAATCATCGTAGAAACCAGTATTGAGACTGAATTCCGATTCCAGTTCCGACTTTTCAAAATTCCATTCTATCTCAACTCTGCTACTCAACATAATTTGTGCCGATCCGCATATTGTCCCACGCGAATCGGCAGCTTGAAAGCTGAGTAGAAACTAATAAAGAGTAATAAACAACCGACAAATTTTCAACATAGCTCTTGAATAGAAGAAGAAGAAATTGAATGAGTAAACATTACGTTTTCAGACATCCAAATGCTATCAGAAATTCGGTGCGTTTGGAGTGATTGCCGTGTGTGCAGCCCTCAGCATAATTCCATCTTTTCAGAATGTCTATGAGGTTTCGAGCAAAATTCATTTTTAATTCAATCATTATCATTTAGACTCGAGAAAATGACACCATAAAAATCGGAATAGTTTGTCTGTTGGATGAAATCGTCGGAGAATCGGGTTACGTTGCACATCTCTTCTTCCTGCAGTGGACTCCTATAATTTGTAAGGGGTTTTGAAGGGTTATCGAAAAGAGCTTTTTGAAGCAGGAAGAAATTTGCAACTTTTACTCACTTTGGAAAAATCTTCACCCATTCTTACCTCACTTTGCAGGACTTTTTTAAAAGCAATTTCAATTCCATCTTAACTTCAAACTAAAATTCGTGAAGTTGAAATTGAAGTCAAGCTGCAAACTTGATGTTATCAAAGAAAGAAACATTGTAATTCACTCAGGCATCGGAATTCTGGCATTGGTCTTGCTGATTTATGCATGCCGACATTTGAAGCAGAAGTGGAATTACAATTGGTCGGAGGATAGCGGACTCACTAAACAGGTCTGTTTTATCTGAGTTTGAAGATTTTCATGAATTGCGTAAATTCCAAATTATTCACCTCCTCATCCGTTCCGATTCTTCACTCTATGCGTCAACACTATAAGACTAAATAACTTATTGCAATTTTTGAAAAAAAAAATTCTCCATTCCAACTGTCAACGTAATGCAAATATCACCTTAACTAGGCATTATCTTTAATTTACGACAGCAGAAATTTATTAGAGAAAGATTTAGATGAGATGAAGAATTTAGCCGGATGAAATGGGATAATTCAAAATGTCGAGAAAAAAGCAAAACGTAAAAAATAGAAGAAAATCCAAAAGAATATAGGATTTTCATTTTATCAAATTAGTGTCACATTTTTACCACAATTCTTACAAAATTCGTGCTCTTTTCTTTTGCATTCTTATATTTTATGACAATTTCACGAAAATCTTCAAGAAACTAAAAATGACCAGAATGGTATTATCACTAATTAAAAATGATAATTCAATTTTTAGACAATAATGGCAATATTCGTTCGATGCTTCCTCTCTGCCTTATCGATTCATCTACCAATGCTCTTCCTAGAACAAGTTAAGCATTCAAGACACTACATGGCTGTCAAGGACTACATTATCAGGTACTTAATTTCATAGAAAAATTATTAGCAACAATAATACGCGAGGTATCTACAAAGTTAAGTCACGATTTCTAAAAATGAACTATATGATTTTTATAGGTAGAGTGGCGGTCAAAAGTTTGGAACAATTGCGATAGTGAATTAAGCCACACTACCCTACAAATTTCCTAAAACCTGGCAGGAAGTTACAATTGAGTGAACTGAACATGTTTACAAAATTTGAGCTAATTTGGGTCACACTTTGAGAATGTGTCAAGCTGAATTCATAAATTTGACTGTTCCAAACTTTTTCCCGCCAGTGTATGCGTGTCATAATTCTGTAATTGCTGAAAATAGGAATGATCAAACTTCAAGAATCATGTGATATCTCAGAATAATCGAAATGTAATGAAGCATGGAAAAGTGATTTGAATTTGCTCACATGGCAATGAAATTGATTTGCATTTTCAGAATGTCGTATGCCCTGGTTGTGCCAATCTTTCAACCGATGTGGCACTTGATAATAATCGAAAAATACTCCGAAAATATTGGCTTGTTCTTCAATCGCTACAGCTATAATACAGAGAGAAAGTGGCAGAGTATGAGTGACCCTCCACTAGAGAGGACTGAAGTTCACCGAGTGCATCTGGACAGACATGGAGATGTCAACCCGTTTGGGTCCTGGTACTCAAGCACTGGAAACGTCGCTGGTGAAGCTGGCATACCTGTTGATCAACAACGGAGTGTTAGCTTCTACAATAACTAATTTTATTATTATTATTTTTTTTGTTTTTGTAAAATTTTCAATTTCATTTTATATCATTTACTCATATTTTATTTATTTTCTGTGATGATTATTCCTTCTTTAAGAGCGTGTTCTTCTCTCCATTTCCTACGAGTTTTCCTCGAATCGATTGCATTTATGTGGTCGTCACTTTTCATTCTCCTGTTGCATTTGATTGTAATGATTGCATTTTGTACGTATTTTTGGGTCAATAAAATCTCTTCAAAGATCGATTTCCAGTTGAATCAGCATAACGATTCAAAAATTCTCCGCAAATTCCAAGTAAGAATAGAAAAAAGCGACGAGTAAATGATGACTTGCAAGCAGACCTAGGGAACACTTTCGTCAGATGGAAATAAACTATGAGGGTAGGTCGCACAAGCGAATTCATAGTTATGATATCAGGTTGCATTTTCGAAAGCTTTGCCTGTTTACAGGTTGAAAAAATTAGAATCAGACTTGCAACTCTTCCAGAAATTTGTAACCGCACTGCAGTTGCAGTTTTTCTTGCAAATCTGATTCGAATAACTGAATGAGCTTATGGAGAATGCAGAAAAAAACAAACAATTTTATAATTTTAAACCGCCCTACCTTGAGCTATAATCTCGTAGAAGATGGCGTTGTGCCGCTTGATCACCGCCGCTGTTGGTTTGTCGTTGATCTTCCTAAAATTGAAGAATTTTGTCGAAAAAACGACAAAAATAAAAAATAAAAAGCGAAGAAAACGGAAGAATAAAAATGAAAATGAATGAATAAATTATTATTAGATTCCTTTTTTTCTTTCTATATTTTTCCAATTAGCGTCGTCGTTCTTCGTGTTTCTTTCAGGAAATGTTAGCGGTGCAGTGATTCAGCTATGTTCTATGTTCTGCGCCGCCAACATCTCTGCATTCGTCCTCCATCTTCGCAGTGCAGTTCCTTTCCGCTTCTCCTCATCTTCCTCTGCCACATATGTTTTCAAATGTGCTTGAGTTCTGCTTCAGGCAATAACGATCGAATGCATCTCTTCATCGTTTCATGGCCTCTTCATAGCTGATCGAGTGATCGGATGGAGAATTTTCTTGAATGAGGTAGTCGGGCAGTGCAGTTCTGTGATTGTGCATTCTGCTTTCAGCCTTCTGCATTCCTGCATACAATGTTACACTCCCTTCCCTCTGTTTCCACTCAACCACTTGCACTATTTATTCTCATTTGTCTGCATTTCACATTTTCTGCCAGTCAGCTGTATTTTCGACTTCTCTATCGAATTTTCCGGCTTTCACAATTTCCATCCATTTTTTGTCCTGAAAATGTCTATCCTTTGATCGGGTATCGGATTTTGTGAATCAATTTGAGTAGCTCTGACTGGGAGTGTTTTATTTCGAGCAAGTAGGATGCAATGTTGGTTGTGATGGTTGTGATAGATCTAACAGTTAGGAGAGATTTGTTAGAGATAGATTCAGAGAGACATCTTGCGCACTCACTTGAAAATGGCAAACATTTCTCTTCTTCGTTTCTTTCTTTGTTTTTATCTCCTTCCATCTCTCCATATCTCCCGCTCTCTCGTTCTCTCTCATTTCTACCGACTTCTTTTCGACTCTCAAAGCCTGAGGCATCCGTTTTTTGCCTGTGCTTTGTGAGAGACTAGGTTCACCTTTCGGCCTAATCTTACTCCCTTCGAATAATTACTTTTCGAGTTTTTTTTTTCAAGTTTGTATTTCCATTGATTCATGAATGATTTCATTTTTCGTGATTGCTTGTATTTTTCGAGTTCAATAATTTCTGTTCCTTGCCATTCACTCCCATTCGTATCATCGTTCATTTTGCTCATTTCACAGCGTAAGACTTCGAATTTTGACATGAGTCGGACACTCGAGCTGTGTTGCGTTTCGAGTTCGTTTTTTCTACTTTGTAATATTGCATTTCATTGTGAGTTTTTGTTTATTTAGATCGGCACGGGTAGAGTCTCGAGCTGCCTGGCTCTTTAACTACAGAGCTGCAGAAGCAAGGCTGGCAAGACAAGCCATTCTCCGAAGAGCCTACAACTATCCAATTTGTATATTTTGCAACTGTGAATCAATATTTGTTTGAATTTGACGCTAGATGAGTTTTCATCCCAAGAAGTACACCACTCGAGCCTATACATGGGGAGAAAGGTGGGTTTAGAAGAGGCGAATCTGACGATCTTAAGGAATTTAGCAACTTGAGCACGTTTTCGGTGCTGCCTCCGCGCGATTCGATGGCAGAATCGAGACGGTCGCGCGCCTGGCGAATGCGACACAGGGAACTCTCCTCAAAAACACCCGAAGAAAGTAAGCGAACTCTTGATTTTTTGAATTTTTGAAAAGTATTAGCCTTCGTAACTACTAGGTTATGTTGTGGTTTTGGTTAGCAATATGTTTTTCTTTCCAAGTAATTACCTCATCAAATAGGGTGTTTGAACTTTTTAATCCACCCAATCCTACTTAATTTTACCTAGTTACGAAAGTTCTATTGCTTTTTCTCTAAAAGGATAACTTTACAAGAAATCTTTCCTTGATGATTTGATTGGAGTTTCAGGAGAGCGTGAATCATCGATCCAAGATCTGCTGGAGAAGTACAGCAGGAAGTCGAGAGAGACGAGCCTCTCAACGATGAATGAAGAGGGCGTAGACGAACTGACTTCTTCGTTGGACAGGAGAAGGAGGAGCAGGGAACAATCACCTTCCATCTCGCAACTTCTCAAACGGTATGTCGGAAAATTCATTATTTGAGAAAACATCTTCACTGACATTGCTGCTTGAATTCATCTCTCCTAGTTTATTCTGAGGAAAATGTATTTGAATGCCAATCAATATGCACTGCAGTATGTGTGAAGTCTCAATTTCCACATTAACATGTGTTGGAAATGCAGCTCGTTTCCACATTTTCTTGATGGGATTGGTAGTTTTTGAGTTTGATTGACAATGTGCATGAAGTGCATTTCGAAAAGCGTTCATACCTTATCACTTATGAAATGCAGCTTGGAAAAAGTGAATTTTATCAGAAGACACTCACACTTGATCATCACGAAAATGGAAATGTAGTTTAGTAGTTTCTAAATATGTGCAATGATTGCTTGAAAGCACTCCACAACGCATATGTACTATTTGCAGTGCATTCGTTTTCAATAACTCGATACTTTCAACTATCATCCTTCCTCCTGCAACGAGCATTGCAATCCTTCCCTAATCATCCCCATTCAGCTACGGCTCCCCATCTGTTTCTGTGTGCGAGTCCCGTGCTTCTTCCATCGTCAATGGCACAAATGACACAATCGGCACAGTCAATGCAGATCCCAGCCCGATCGATCGCAGACCGTCTCCTTCTATTGACGAGAGAAGGTACCATTTCTTATTTATTAATTTATTCCTAAACATTTCCCCCTATGAATGTTATTAGTAGTCATCTTACATAGAGTTTTCGAGAAAATTTCGTCATGTTGAATATTGAGAGATTTGACGATCAAATCTGTATTTAGCTCTTTCGGTAGTGACTGCCCATAATTATCTTAATTTTCCCCATACCTATGGAGCACTTTCGTCAGACGAAGATAAACTATAAGGGATTGGCCCCAGAAAACGATATCGCAGTCATAGCACCAAATAGCACAAATTGAATTTTTCGCTAATGACATATTAGAGATGGGAATTTGTAAAGAGTATATATGCAGGAGGTTGATCGCAGTGGGATTATGACGATCGTCCTCCTTAGGTCTGATTTTCCCGTAAAATAAGATTTTGATACATTCCCTTATAGTCTTCAAAAACTGAACTTTCCTTACCTCAAGGGTTTAATGGTCGATTATTCCATTCAGTGCCATTTTGCGTTAAAGATTTTTTATACTGGGAGGATTCCGACTTCCGATTTTACAGATCATATATTTTTCTTATTTCAGTAGCGTTGACAGACAAGACATTGACAGGAGAAGAAGCATCACGACACCTCGCAATTCTTCTGAACTTTCCAACGATAGCCAATCGGACAGCAAAAGGTAGGAATGGTCTTTGAAATTTTCGTGAATTCCTTTCTTCTAAGCTAATGAAGAAGTAAAAATTATTTCCATTCATTTGTCACCATACTCTGTTGTAATGTCAGCATTGCTAAAAGGGTCATACGAAGTTTAGAATAAAAAGCGAAGTCGAAGTTGTATTGCAAACATTTTATCTTTGAAATCGAAATCAAAGGAATGTGTTAAAAATTGTCTTACTCGAAGTCGAAACCGAAGAGACTTCGCTTCTCTGGAGAATCTCGTAATTTCGTGTAAGACAAAGTCGAAATTTCGCACGGACTTGATTTCAATAAGCAAGATTAAAACAACATGATATAACCTAGACAGAATGCCTAATGAATTCATTCAATTCATACTTACGATTATTTGCAATTTATTTCCATTTCCTTCACAAATATCAACAGTTCTCAAATTGCAGATCATCATTAATGTATCCGAAATTGTCTGGGAGTGACATTCGAGTCAAATGGCAGGTGCATTCACAAGTCAAATCGCCCACGGCAAGCAGCAGCAAGAAGACACACATCAGTGTTTTCGCGAGCAGTGAGTTAACTTTACCATTTGATTTATTCAAACATTACATATTTCTTCGAAAATCTTCATTTCATGGCCGACTTGAATTTTGTGATATATCAGAATCGAAAATTCTAGCTCGGATCATTTACTCTGACTGTTTTTGCCCTCTTGCTGTTCTCAGAGAAGCGACCTTGAGTTGGAAGAAGCATGGAAAGTCCGGAGGAACTACTCCCCGGTTCTCTCCGACCTTCCCTCGGGTTTCATTCCGAAATATTCTCCTCGTTTCTTCGGGAGCTCCCCGAACTTTTTTTTGAAGGGGGAAGTCTTCCCCGACCGGAAGATCACCTCTTTGAGTTAGCCTCTTTCCAATTGCACATTTCCTCGCTACCACCTTCTCGTTTGTTTTCATCGCCCTCTGGCAATCTATGCTTCTCTGTCCTCTCTCACTTTCCTTCTCTCTTTCTCTCTGCAATCAGTGACCAAACATTCTGTTTCTTTCTCGGCCCCTGGCTCACGCTCTTCTGCATCTGCATTTTGTGCTCTGCATTTGCATCATCCTCTGTCTTCCTTCTTCTTTCTTCCTTTCATCTCTTTTCCTTCCTTTCATAAACCCGCACCTTCAGCTGTGAATTTATCGACTAATAGTCGCGCTTACGGTTTTGGTCATTTGTGAATAGAAAGTTTTTTCGAAAGGCTGAAAACACAAACTCCTTCTTTTCTAGTATTGCGGAATAGCTTTGGAAATAAGTTATTAGTAGTTTTCAAGAGCTAGTCTGAGAAAATCTGGTGGATATATGAATTTTAATTTTTTTATTTGTTTGCTATTTTTTCATTCCTTTTATCTATTACTCTTCAGACTTCAACTTATCGAGTAGGAATCTCAATAATGATTCATAAACGCCTAGATATCTATGAATGTGTTTGCAGTGGGAGTTGCTTTTTCATTCCATCATTCTTTCTCTTCCCTTCTTCTCTGCCCTCCCTTCATTCCTCATTCTCTCCTCATACATTTTCTAACTGTTTGAGCTGTTTGCTAATCAACTTCAGCTTTTCATGCCTGTATTCCCCTTCCTTCCTTCCCTCCCTCCCTTTCTTTCCCTCTCTTCTCGACTTGCTATCGTCAACTTCTCAGCTACTTTTTCAAGAATACAAAGATCCTCGCAGCCTGAAATCCGATAGTTTTTCAAAATATCGGTATAAAATTTTCAAAACTTACCGCCGCCGCCGTCCAGACTAATTTCGAAAGTACGAAAATACTCATTACTGAATGCAAGAAGAAAGTTATTGCGGTATTCTTATCTTTACGAAAATTAAATGTGAATTTAGAATTCGAGGTCTAATGCGCGCAAAATATTCACTATCAAAGCCAATCTTTCGTTAAACTCGTCTTTTTTCAAATGTATTTTCATTTCCACTTGTTACTCTTCTTGTACAGAAATCTTTCATTTTGTGGTTCAGAAATCATTTTCTTCCCTCTTTTTCCCTGCGCAACTACTGTATGTAATGTTGTATGATCACTTATCAGTCAATTAGCCAGTCAGTGAGTCAGTCAGTCAGTCAGTCAGTTGGTGAGGGAGTGCCTTAGGTCTGCCAGTTTTGCAATCAGAGAGTCGATCCCGCAATCAGCTTATCTTCTGTTCTTCTGTTATCATCACATTTTGCTCTTCTCTTCTTGCAGGCTCAATTTCATGTCCAGTGCTCCTGCCTCTGCCTGTGTTGTCTGTAGACAGTCTCTGCCATTTCTTTTCATTTCTTCCATTTCACTACACTTGTCTTTTTCTTCTCTAATCATCAGATTTTCCCCTTCTTCTTTTTTGATTAGACAAGTCTCATTTTTCATCTGCATCCCTTTTCTGCTTTCCTTTCCATCTGTTTGTTACCCAAATGCTCAGTTTACAAGTAGCAGTCGAATCGATCTAATGTCAACTTTAAAGAATCAAAATCGAAACGTTGAACTGACAGATTTATCTATGAAAAGCGAAAAAATCTCAACTGGATTTAATTTTATTTCTGCTAGGATTTTCCCCTATTTTTACTGTTTGGTTTTCTAGAATCAAGCGCGATTTCCCCACGCAATTCGCACGTAGAGTTGACTCTTCGAGTGGAATTGAGAAGAAGGGGTTTCACTATTGAATCTTCTGCATTCATTGGGCTGTGAATACATTCTTACCAGAAAATATCTTCATAATGCTAAGAAATGAATACTTTCTCTACATAGCGTTCTTTTCTCGCTCTTTTTCTCCTCGCGCATTGATTGCGAGTATTGTTGAGTAATGTAATCAATTTGTGCGAGAGTTCCCCTATCCTTCTTCTCTGCTCCTTTGCTCGTTTGCCCCGTGATAATCAGCAATCAGCAGATTTGTTATCGAATCGATCGAACTTTTGTCTGCCTGAGTGAGCGAATGGACGAGAGAAGGATGGATTTGAGGGAAGGGGGCGAGAGCCGTGCAGCCTGACTGACTGAGGCTCCGATGCAGCAGCCAGGCAGGCAGTCGATGTCGACACCTGACTCCCCTCTGCCTCTGCTGCCTTCCCTCCAGGTTCCCTCCCTGTGCTTTATCTCCAGGCTTCGATCAGCCTAACCTATCCTCTTCTTCCTCTCCACTTCACTTTTCTCTTGTCTCCCACCCACTCTCCTTATTAATTTTCATCTTCCGTGCATTTTTTCATGATCTACTCTTGTATAGCATTCCGATAATCACTGCTCTATTTGGTAGCCAGGTTGAACTCCTTGTTCTAATTAGTATCACCAATTAAGCAGCCAAATTGACAGCTGTGCTGCACTTTAGAACTCTGATTAATTCAACTTTTTCTTCTTTTTTGAAAATGTGCATTGATCAAGTCAAATAGAAATTGTAGCGTCTTCCTGCTTTCTCTACGATATTTTGATTTGACAAGCGAATTGGCAGCTTTCTATGTTTATTCGTGTTCTTGCACTCTTCCGCTATTCTAAAATAATATTTGTCAAGTTTTGCCAAATTACAAGACGGTATTTTTGAAGAGATTTTTCTTATAAAGTGACTTGCGATGGCACTTTCTAAATTTATTTTGAATGCACTTTTCTAGTTCATAGTCAATTAGAAACTCTTGTAAAAAATTATACTCATACATAGCCATATTTTGCAATAATGATGATGCACACAATTTCTAAACCGCTCACAGATCAGCCAGCTCCTCTGAAACTCGAATTTCATCATTATCCATAGTCTTCAATCAGTCGATACAGCTTGATGATGTCATTTTCAGGCCTTTATCTCTTTCATTTATCCTCTTCATCTCAGATGTTTTGCCCACTTCTTTGCTCATATTCATCTCCAGCTTCTTCTGCCTGTGTTGGAGATTTCAAAATCCTTTGGATGACTAGCTTTTCCCTTCCCTTGCTTGCCTCTGTGCCCTCTACCCTCCCGTTTCCCGTCTCCCGTCTCTAGGCTGTGTAACACTTGTTCCTTCTGTTCCCTTTCCGTTCAGGTCGATAAGAGCGCATCACGAACGCTGTTTTTCTAGTCTCCAATATGGAACCGCGAGTACTTTTCTTCCAAAAATGACTACAATCCTTCAAAATACTTACTTCTTCTCTCTTTACCGTGGTCTGAGGAGGGAGTGCTCACTTTTAGGGGAATTGTATTTTTTCCTGGGAAGATTTTACTCGCAGTTACAATATCACTACGATGTTGCGTGAAAAAGGACATGAAGATTGAAGTTAGCTCAGAATTCTTCACTTTATTTCGATCTCTTGCAAATTTACAAACGAACCTTCGAAGTTTACAGAATTCACCATTTATTTCTTTCATTTTCTTATGCTCTTTAGTCCGAACTTTGCTAATTTTACAAGTTGTTAGTAGTGATAAGTTAGTCAGCAGACCTTTCGTAGAAATGGCTAACCTATTTTTTTATCCTTCCCTCTTTTTCACATCTCAAGCTATAGTAGTTTCATCAAGTTCTGCTCTACATCACCTAATTTTGTTTGTTAATTCCTTATTTTCGTAGTGAAAAGAACTGTTGGCTACTTCTGGAAGGAAGCAGAACTTTAGTCATTTGAAAGAAGAATCGAGAATAATAAAACTCTGCATGACTCACTGCTGCAGTTTCCCCTTCATTTCTCGCATTTTGTATGGGAAATCTAAACTGCTCCAGGCATAATTTCCAATGCTTCGAAGCGACGTTTCATAGCGAAATATAATTCATTTTTGGGAATTAACTTTACTCTCATCATCATCTGCGAAATATCAGCTTGTTGAAAATATCGTGGGTGTATTTATTTTTACTGATTGGTTTTTCGCAGTAGTTTAGTTAGCGCGCACTTCTAATTGCTACCATCACTCATTGGTCAAGTACCTTTCTTTGCAACTGAAAATGACGACATAGACAGTGACGTTTGTTTGATCTGTTAACGAAAATGTTTTAATGCACATTCCAGCTTTTTCTGATGTGCAAATTGTTGTGAGTTGACGACAATGAGATGTAGCATTTCCATCATTAACTACTCTGCTAAACTACTTGATCTCAAAATTTTGGATAAAAGTGATCTGCATAATTCTTCCACTCAATCTTGTAGAGATATTATTGATTTGTTGAAGAAATGCGGTAAAATGAAGAGAAAAGGAAATCGGGAAGAGAATCGACACCTCTGAAATAAGCGGAGCACTGCACTCAGCTGATGAGAAAGGCTGCTGCTAGGGAACTAGAGAAATTGACGCCAGTCACAAAGGCAGACACAGTCGGACGGCTCTATCTCCTTATCTCTGCCCTTTTCTCTGTCCTGTCTCCATCCCTCATTGTCTCTCCTCAATCACACAATCGAGCTTATCTTCCAACACTGCTTTGTCCTTTATCATCATTGATTACTCCGATCATCTACCGTTGAGAAGCACTGAACAGCACTTTTCTGCGTTTCTTAGACTAAATTTGACTTTACCGCTTTTTACGATTTATTTACAGCCTATCATCAAGAATTTTTTTATATGTACTTTTCGACGTACATTTAGAAATTGACAATTCTTCCTATTCTTTTCCCGATGCATTATTTCTGGGAAGAGAACTTTGAGAAATCTAATGTTTCATTTTGCAGACCAACCACTGACGGGTATGCCTGTTGGAGGCAGCGGCAACAATTCGCGGTCTGGCCGACTGGCGAGGATCTCGCAGTCCAACATCAGGCCGTTCGGCTCGTCGGGAGGCAAGACCAACTCTATCGGACCTGGTATCATCACATACTTTCATCATAAATCGCGTTTTCCAGTTCA
This sequence comes from Diploscapter pachys, assembly GCA_002287525.1. Taxonomy (NCBI): domain Eukaryota; kingdom Metazoa; phylum Nematoda; class Chromadorea; order Rhabditida; family Rhabditidae; genus Diploscapter; species Diploscapter pachys. The sequence continues at coordinate 77,107 of LIAE01006496.1, read as the reverse complement.
AACCTTTCTAGAAGAGCAATCTTTCCACTACGTTGTCATAATTGTTCCTCAAAGCAATTGTTCGAACTTTTCCAAACTATGATACGATTCTCGCCGACAAGCGCAGTGCGCTCATTAGTATTTTTTTAAATGGATTTTCGCATTTCAAGCGGCGATTTCGTTTGCAATGCATTGATGGTGCCTCCATTCTCTGTCTTTCTTAGGTACACCTTTCGGTTGGTGGGGGTAGGAAAAATCAGTGCGATGAATTATTAACCGGACTAGTGAGGAGAGGGGATTTGTGACTCTGGCAGCGTGAAGGGGCAGCTGATAGAGTGGAAAGTGGAAAGTGGAGAGCGCACAAAGGGACCCCCTCTATGAATGTCCCATTTCCAAATTCCCCCCCATTTCTCCCACCAACAAGTCGTCTTCCTCTTCTCTCTTAAGCCTAGGCATAAACCTCTCCCAAGGGATAGACATTTTTGTGTTACTTTGTCACATTTGGTATCCCCCCATTTCATTTTTTGTCTCCTTCTCCTCTCGCTCTGCATAGTTTTGTGTTCCCCACTTCATAGCTCATCTCAATGGCTCTATTCTCCATTCAACTGGCAGCAGCAGCAAATTGGGAGCATCTAAGCTGTGCCTCCCTCTATCAGAGCAATGTGAATCTGTCCCTCAGCAACTAATTCCAACGACAAATGTCATTCATCTGCTCCTATTCCTTCATTTCCAATACCGTTAGACGAATTTTGCACCGGAACAATTATGACAATGGTATGACGAGACTTTAAAAGGGAATTAGGATTGAAGGTTCCGTGAAAAATCACTCTCAAAATAGATTGGGTTGTCAGCAGGTTCTTGCTAGATACAAGGCTATTTTTACATTAGTTTTCTTGTAAAATTTGAAGGCCTTAATGATTGACACGTATGACATTGTTAGTGAAACAGGTGTCATCCAATTTGCACATTTTAGCCTTTTTGATAGCTAACTGACATCGAATTGTGGATCTCTTCTAATGAATCCATGTGTTGGCAATCCATTGTTTGTTTTGATTCAGTTAAAACTCTGATTTCTGATGAAATATGTTTTAGGAAGTCAGCCGCTGGCAGGTGCAGAGCCGACGTCTCCAACGAAGAAGGACTCGAAGCATCGATTCGAGATCATCAAGAAGCTCGGCAGTGGCACTTATGGAAAGGTCTCCCTAGCATTCGATCACAAATTCGATCGGGAGGTACGTTCTTCTTTCTTCCTTCCTTGTTTTTAAAATTAGAAAAGAGCTATCGATATCTCCAGTCAGTGACAATGTGACTGCGTCACAACCCTGTCGTGGATAGTTTATTTATGAAAACAGGAACATTTTTGCAGTCCTCTTCCCTGCGTCCGTTCTCAGTCAGTCAGTTTCCATCCCTATCCCTTTCAGTACCTCGTTCTGTTTCTGTTTCTGTCTCTGCTTCTGTTTTGTCAAACATTTTATCACCCTCTGCACCTTTCTGCTGCAGTCACTTTTCAGTCTTTTCCCTTTCTTTTCCCCTCTTCACTCTCGTCCAGGGATCAGCTCTGCCTCATTTCATTTACAACGTGAAAGTGAGGCGAACGCATTTTCTCTCCTTCTCTTCTCTCCATCCTCTTATCTTTATCTCTCCTTTTATCCTTTCTTTGTCTCTCTTCCCTTCCCTTTCTTTTTCACTCAACCCAGCTTCAGCTCTGCTAAATGAACAAGACTTCTTCACGTTTTACTGCAATAAATCAATACGACAGACGATTTTTAGAGCTCAAAAAATTTTGAGTTAATGCGCGGGAGAGATGGAGGGAAGGAGAATAGAAGAGGAGCGATGTGACAGAGCCCACATTTTATTCGAGGAGCCAATCATAAAATCCGTACAGCTGAATGCCGATCTCTGTCCACTTAAGATCCATTTAGATGCAGATTTGTGTCGAATCGAGCATCACTCCACTCACTCTGCAATCGTCTGCTCGTCTGCAAGGCCGTCTGTCATTTTGAGTTTCCATTTGCGAGCTGCGCAGTTTTTTTGTTTATTCTGATGGCCCTCGGGGAATTGTCATGTCCTTCCATTTGAAGAGCAGCGTCATTGTCAACTTGTTGTTATGATGGGTGGAAGGCTGGAAGGGGGTGACAAGTCAAAGGCTGAAATGGATATGGAAAAAGTGATTGACTGAAGATGAAATGAATTGATAGCTTTTGCAGAGGAAGTGAAGAAATGACGAATTCAGACAAATTTGCTTTGCAGGTAGCAGTGAAATTGATCAAGAAGAGCGCGATCGAGAACAAGGCAGATCTGGTGCGAATTCGCAGGGAAATCAGGATCATGTCCTGCTTGAACCATCCAAACATCATACAGATATTCGAAGGTAAATTTTGATGTTTTAAAGAAGCGAAATTATGTAAAAATTGTTTTTTGAAAGAGCAAAATTAATTAGCAGAGTTCATGGTACAAGGATTATTTTTTGCCATTAACGAGCATATTTTCTACTTTTCCAATAATGTAGGATCAGTTTTGTGTTAACTCATTGATGAGAAGAAGTATTGCTGAACTTCATAAGAAACTTATCTTCAAATTGCAGTGTTCGAAAACAAAGACAAAATCATCTTGGTTATGGAGTATGCCTCGGGAGGAGAGCTGTATGACTACGTCTCAAGACACGGCTCGCTGCCCGAGAACGAGGCCAGAAGAATCTTCCGACAAATCACTTCGGCTGTTCTCTATTGTCACAAGGTAATCAATTCCAAATCATTCACTTCCTACGCATTTCTTCACTTCTTTTCAGCACCAAATTGCTCATCGTGATTTGAAACTCGAGAATATTCTGATTGATCACGAAAACGGCGCGAAACTCGCGGACTTTGGTCTTTCTAATTATTTTTCTGATAAGGTAAGCCATTTTTGAAGAGTAAGACATTTGTGATGAAGAGGAACTATCAAAATATGCTTTTATATACAGGAATGTCTTATGTTAAACTGAAATCCTTATGAAAAATTACCACTTTTCAGGGTTTACTTTCGACATTTTGTGGGTCGCCTTTGTATGCTTCACCTGAAATTATAAACGGAACGCCATATAAAGGACCTGAAGTAAGCTAAACTTCGGAGAAAGCTTAATTGAATGTAAAAAAAATATAGGTTGATTGTTGGTCTCTGGGCATTCTGTTGTATACTCTTGTCTATGGATCTATGCCATTTGATGGACGAGATTTCAATCGAATGGTTCGACAGATCAAACGAGGAGCGTATTATGAGCCGGAAACTCCATCAAGTATACCATTTCATTTAGGAATTTTGCTTAATTTAACAACCCTAAAGACACTTGTTTTGAATATAACTTCTAATCTCTAAATTGCATTTTTCATAGAAAATTTGGGCATATCTTCAATATTCAGTTAAATTCTCGATCGAGTCAAAATGACAATCTTACATAATATTTTCAGCTGCTTCAATGCTGATCCGCAACATGCTTCGAGTGAACCCAGAAAGGAGAGCAGACATTTTCGAGATCGCCTCGCATTGGTGGCTGAATTTGGAGGAGAACATGCCCGTCATTCAGGAATTGCCTGAGAATCAGGTAAAATCAGATAGCTGGGAAAGAAAATAGAACATTTTTAGATGATCGACAAGACACCCTTAACAGAGAGGCCAGAGACGATGGTCGTGCAAGACTTGAATGACGAGGCCGATGTGTTCATGGAGTTCGGCCATCTGAGTCAGGAGACCAGGAAGAAGATCGAGGATTTCAGGAGGAGAAGGAAGGAGGCAGAGGAGTACAACGAGAACTCGCCTGTCAAACCACCAAAGGTGAGGAGGATTACAAGAAAAATTAATTACTTGGAAATGTTACAAAGTTGCGTCTTGTGAGGAAATAATAATTAGAATATAGACCAGAGAGACATTTCCTCGATAAGTTATCACTTCAGATTGAAAATATCGATGTTGCGATTTTAGACTCGAAAAACGGACGGTCAGCCACAAGAAGAGATGCGCATGGCGGATAAGAGCCTGACAGGAAACAAACAGAGTGATAAGGCGAGATGATTTTGAAATTATCTATTTTCGGGAACAATCCAATAATATTATTTTTGTTGCGTGCAAGGATAGTTTGATAAGGGATTTTTTCATACATGCCATAAACATTTCTTAATTACCATCTACTTTTCCAGATAATCGAATCGAACGATCCACTTGAGAGATTGCGTCAGATCGAAACTCGACTTGGAGGCAAGCCGAGACTGCCGAATGTACCTGTCACGGTAAAGAGTTTAGGTGTTTATTGGAAAAAAAAAACAAAAGCGAAAATAACAGCAAAAGACACGCATTCATAAAGGGTAATTGATTGAAAATAAGGCAAATGATTAGGGTAGATTTGTTATGGGTAATGGATTTCAATCTTACGAATCTTGAAAGGCGAATCGATTACACGAAAAGTCGAAGCAAATTTGAGTGGCAACGAGTGAGAAATTGAGACTAAAATGACGAAAAACTAGAAACTCAAATAATTCCCTGATGGCAGTTTTGTATGCACTTGAGCGAGAATTCGTTGAGCTGTTGCGAGCTGTATTCGGGGTGGTTTTGTGTCATCTGGATGAACTTATCCGCACATACGTTTGCACAATTCGCTGTTGGCGTCGTTTCTTGAACTTCTTGAGGGGAATTTGCCTAAAGTGTAATTATAAGTCAGGTCTGAAAACACCTTTTGCGAATTTAATTTTATCTTCGCTATCAAAAATGAATGTCCAACCTGTATTGGCAATTCAGCCTGCTGCACTCCTTTAGCTATATTTATCTGTTCCTGCGGTAGAGCCATAATCAAACTGTCAATGCTTAGAAGAGGCATCAGAAATAGCAGCAGAAGCCTCCTCATTTTGAAACGATCTGCAAAAGCAATGTGTGATTAGGTAGAATGAAAGATCGAACGAGCAAAACGATGGATGAAATCATCGAACGACGACAGAAACAGACTCGAGTTTGGGAGGGGGAACTGGAAAGGGAAAGGTGCCAAAATGGGATTAGAGGGATAAACGATAGCCATGAAAAGAGATGCAATTATGAGAGGATATGAGTGAGAAATGGAAAGACATGACAAAGTGCGAAGCAGATCTATTGTAGGATGAAAAACGTGATATCGAGAGTAGTGATTTAGGCTCCACCAGATAAAGAAGTGCCGGGACCGAAATCGCCACAGAAGAAGGAACCATCTCCTCCAGGAGGAAAGAAGGATGAGAGGAAGACCAGTCCTGAACAGCCTGAAGATCCCAGGGCTGCTAGAGAGTGAGTAGTGATTGGACAATATCGCTTCGAACCTATCGATGTTCAGCCAAGCAGCGTCTGCCCAGTCGGACATCCGTCCGCCGGCCTTCGTGCCCGTGTCTGCAGGCAGCAGTGACTCGTCCAGACGAGGCTCCATCCGCACTCCGATGTCTGCTGCTGCTTATCGAATGGAGACTGACGCGTTGAACATGCTTATGAATCAGGCACGTTTATCTGAGCAGCTTGCATTTTTCGTCACTTCATGACCATAAGAGAACTAGTATGTGGAAAGGAGGGGATGCCATACTCTCACTTACTCTTCCAAAATTTCGAAATCTTAGAGTTGCGAAGAATGCAAATTGCCATCCATTTGTTGTAATGACAAAACAGTGTTAATCCGAAGAACCGAAACTATTACCAAACGAATGAAGTTTTAACGAAATGCATTTTATAAGAAACAAAACTTGATACCAATTTTTGAGATTTCAAAATCTTCACATCATTTTCCCAGTTTTACAATCAACTGATCACCCAATATTCATGCCACTATGTGTGTGTGTGTGAAAGCACCAAAATGTGAAACCCGTGATTTTCACAACTCAACGATAGATTGGTGTCAATCTAGAGCAGAAAATAGAAAATTTCAATAAAAAAACGGAAAATAACCTCAATCTTTCCAGGTACTCGAACAAATGGAAAAAGGAGGAGTTAGTCTGAATTTGATCTCCCGAATAAAGGCTCATCCACTCTATGACTCAAGGCCCATGGTTAAGGTAAGTGCAACAACACAATTATGAAAGAATTGAACTCCCAAGAAAACATACATGCCAAAAGTATCCTGCTTTTATGGATATTGATATTGAAATGTTTTTGAATTGAAAGCAGCAGGTATGGATGAAGTTTTGCCTTAGTTTTCGCGAGAAAAATTTAGGGTTATTTCACTTTGTAATTTCGCTGGAAAAAAAACTTGGAGTTCAAAATCTTGTTATTAGTAACGCGGAAAAGAGCGGTCTCATTAGGGGCTGAAAAATGTAGAGAAAATTCCCTAACTCTCCATTAGATACAATATTTCGTCGAAGGAATGCAAAAAAAAAAGTTTCAAGAACCTGCATATACTACGTGCTCAAATAGACGCTTTTTGGCGTGCTCTTAATGCCGCCACGAGAAAACGAATTTTATCTTCCGTTCAGAAGATTAATTTTATTAGAAAAAAATGAAGATAAATCAAATTTCAGGAATTGCTGGAGAGCATAATTGCCGCTCAGCCAACAGAAGTGCAACAGCAAACGAGCAAAGCTATCGAACAGGTAGAATTCAAAGTTCTTTCTGATAACCAGCCTAAACCGGGGGCGAAAAAGACTAGAATTAAATACGCATGAATTGAGATGCACATGAATGATAGGAGAAGATAAATACTGTATGCAACTAGCTATTTGCTCCGCATGACTGCATTATCATTCAACTATAAACTCAAGTGCTAAACTTTTCTCCTCCTTTCGAAAGAATGAGGAAGCTCACCTAATCTAATCAAAACAACTACGATTTTTTGCAATTATGTACAAAGATTGATTAATAATTTGATTAGAGAGTAGGTTATTTTCCCAAAATAGCGCCTTTTATTAAAGTAGGAAAAATTGGAGAACGACTTAGTAAAAACTAAAACAATTACGTAGAAAATCGATATAATGAAATCGAATGCGATTAGAGTAAATGGCCAATAAAATGAACGATGAATAGGATAAACGAGATCTGTTGTAAGAGAGACAAAAAGAGGATTGAACTTCGTTCACATAAGCACATTTGCAGTGAGAGTTATGAGCTGTGAAAGGATAACTAGAATGAAGTGCTTCGAAGAAAAGATGAAGATGTGCATGATGCTGAAATGGTGAAATGATTGTAATGAACGAATGTTGACAGGACCTAACACCGAGAAGGAATGATTCGAAACGGGTCGATGCGACGGGAAAACCTGTGAAAACAGACGAAGAGCTCAAGAGGCAGGCCATGCACAGACCTTGGCACAGTGTTGAGGTGAGAACATTCAGACATTTCATAACATTTTTAAGTCGGGAAGAAGTTTTCATTTGAAAAGATTCAGAGATGCATTGAGGGAATTCGGCTTAGCAATGAAAACTATTTCAAAAGATGCAATGCAAACCCCGTAGATAAATAACAGTTCAAGCGACTAAACCCATACGTGAAATGGCACGCTTTTCTCCCTAATTTCCCTTATTTTCTTCAAAGTCAACCCAGTTCATCTTCGACAAACAAGTCTCCAACAGACACGTTTTCCGTGATAATTGCACCTTAGAAATGCACAATTAGACGGAATGAAATTGCCTGATTGGGGGAATTCGATTCATTTGAATGTCATGTTTGCCTCCTTCCATGAAGAAATCCTATTTGATTTGCCCGCATAATTGGCTGCCTTAGCAACGAGGGAATGAATGTCGGAGAGAGAGAGAGAAAGAGAGAAGGGAAAATTGAGAGGAAATCCTGGAAATTGAAATAATTGGGTGAAAATGACTGAATTATGGCGTTTGCAGGTCGGCTTCGACCCAGACGACGACAAATCTGAGCACATGGATCAGTCGATCGTCAGCACTGCCACTGAGCACACTGTTGCGGTAGGTCATGAGTATGAAATACAGAGGAAAGAAAATGACTGAAACTTTGAGTTTTTTTCCTTTATAATATAATGCAAATAGTAAATATTGCTATTGGTCAGAGTGTTTCCCACCACCTTTGTATAGAAATTTATTTTTCAGGACACCTCATTCGAAGACAGCGACGATCAGAAGGAGAAGACTCCCACGCAGCAGAAGGCCAAACCAGCTCCATTGGCGCCGATCGTGAAGAAGGAGGAAGTGGTGGAATCAGAGGAAGAGGAGGACTACACTGACAGCGAGATGGAGGAATTGGCTGAGGTCGTCGAGAAGGTGGGGGGAATTTTTGATCTTTCAATGAGCATGTAGATCGTTTTTTTATCAAGATTTAGGCAATTGAGTAAAAACGAATTGTTAATCTATATCAGACATTGAAATTTCGCCGAACATACTTTGCTTATTCAAATCTACTTGATATTTCTTGATGCACTTTTCTTGTCCTTTTATGCATTGCTGTGAAAAGTGTTGCCAATTTCCATATCTCTCAATTTTGTAACTCTATGATAAAGATGATCGATCTCAGGTGGCCGAGAAGGTGCCGGATCTGAAAGTTCCGAAGAAAGAGCCGAAAGCCCCTCTGGCAGTGGCCGAGTCGTCGACGTCCACAGCCGGGGGCGGCACCGTCGAGCCACCCCCCGATCCATCGGTCTCCCCCCGGTTCCTCGATGCTTTCGACAGAGGACTCATCAAGCGACAGAGCAAAGGCAAATACCAGGTTGGGATGTGTTGAATTCCTTGAAAACTCCGATTTAATAGCATGGCGTAATTACTTCTCTCGCTAATTCTCAAAGGCATAAGATCGCATTTTCAACCGCAAAAATGATTACTGTAGTCAACCGATTAGACTAGATTCGTACACTCTATGATTCTGTAATTTTGTAACCTCATCCATGCTAGCAGACTGCATGTGTGCATATGCATTGCATCGGAGATTCGCAATCACGTCTATCATTTTCCATCACATCTTGTATTTCATCGCATTCTGCATGTGCACACAACACATCAATGCTAGAGGGGAGGATTGTTGGTGAAGAAATTTAGATGGATTTTTCGCGATGATAATTTGCAGTTTCGCAGAAACGTTTGAAATAATGTGGTTTTTAAGTGTTTCATTTCAAGCATTTTATCGTTTTTCTTTTGTCGGATATTTTGTAGACTTGGAGCATAATCCATGAAAGTGCAGAAATCGTCAGTTTGAAGTATTATGCACTGGTCCGCTTTTGTGAGCAACTATGCCATGAGAAGTAGATTGGCAAAGTATTGTTTATTCGAATGAAAACATTTCAAAATAGTCAATGATATTGCGCTTTTTCACTGCCAGAACAATATCTCCTTCGTTAAAAATTTTAAAAAAAGACTCTCATACTGAAAAAACTGATTCATCAACATTCCTTCTGCCAGAGCCAGTAATTGGGCTTGCTAAATTTTCTCTCTGACTAGGCAATTAGCCAATAGCTCCTTGTGATTGTTCAGCACAACCGCGTGGACATGTACGGCAGAGGGGTGTCGACCGAGTGCGAATCGCCCACTCTGCCCAAACGACTCCACGGAGGACCGCAGCCCACTGCAGAACAGTCGCCTTTCCTCTTCGACAAAGTAAAGCATGCTTACAAATTAATTAGATATCTCTACTACTATCACTTTCAATCGCTATCCTTTTCTAATTCTTCAATCATTTACAGAGATTAATCCGTATATTCAACCATGCGAGATTTAATGCAGGTATTTTTCACCAAAAAGAATATACCCGCATTCTAGAAAAACTTTCAACACGTGAAGAACACCTTTCATTCGAGGTCTTTCCTCCTCCTTCTTCTTCTCCTTCTATCTTCGAATAATTGCCCCTTTCGCAATGTTTGTGAGCACTGCAACTCTACTCTGCAATCATCTAACATCAACACGAATTTCCGCAGAAAGTTTTGTGATAGTGACATTCCTCGTTGCAGGCCAAGGAGATAATAATGCACTATCCGAAAGAGCCCGACATGTCCTCTCTTGACCCTGAGGCTATCAGGAAGAAGAAGATCGAGAAGCTCAAAGAGAAAATGACCGCTCCTGTTGAGAAGAAGAAAGAGTAAGTGGAGTTGTGAAAGGGTGAAGTTGATTCTCACTTTTAGATACGTTGGATCTGTGCCTCCCAGAACTCCACCGCCAATTTTCGTCAAGTCCGAAGGCGAAGAGTCCGATGAAGAGGAGGAAGAGGTAATAGTCAATTCTGATTCAAACTCTATGAAAGGAAACTTCAAACTGATAGTCGAGAAATTGTTATCTATCAAAAACATATAATACTTTGACCATTTTTCAAATTAAAGAATAGGAAATCAACGATATTTCTCTATGAATTTGAGCAAAACTTTGATATCTGAAATTTCTTATTCAGGAAGAAGAAGAAGAGGAGGAAGAAGGCATTCCGAATATCCCTCGATTCCAAATCAACGGAGGTAATTCTTTACTCTTACATTGCAATCTTGTTGTGTGTTGATGATTTTCTGCCAAATTCTAATGCTTTATGGCTTCGAATGTCAGTGGGAAGTGTTGAGTTGTGTTGCAGAGAAGCGAGCTGCCTCTGTGACTTCAGGGGGAGTAACAACGACTGTAGCAGAGATACAGGGCAGGAGGCGGACAAAGGCACAGGCACAGGAATTGCAGACACAAGGGCAGAAGTCGACAGGCAACCTAATGGTGCAGAGTCTGCACGGACTCCCTACCACCTCACAGCATTCAGACTTCCGACTGAGTACTTCGCCAGGTCTGTGCTAATGCTTTATGCGTTCTAACTTTCTAATAATGCATCAAGCAATAAGACGATATTCTTCATGTTATCTTACATTTTCATTCGATCGAGGTTTTTGGTATAATGCTGTCAAATGTTAATGCACGCAACTTTCGTATTGTTCGCTGTGAATGACACAGGTGCTGCGTTTGAAGGTCAATCATCTGAAAACTATCAGGTTAATAACTTGTGCTTTGTCTAAAGTCATGAACATGGAATGGAATGAAGAGATATTTTGATTCCAAGAAGCCCTTTGTCATTTATAGCTAACAGTATCTTTTTCATCGAAATTTTCATGTCAAAACATGTCCGTCATGATTCTTCTAATCTTGCACTAATCTTTCTGCATCGACATTCTGTGTCATCTTCACCATGATCGTCCGTTTCTGTTTTCTGCTTCTTGACCATTCTGTTTCTGCCTTGGCTTCACTAATGGTCCTGCCTCAGGCCATTCTGCAGTTGTGCAGGTTTCTGGAATGTGTTTGTGGATGAGCTCAGGCTGTGTGACTGTGTCTGTTTGCACGCAGTCAGCCTTCAGCAGTCCGTGCTCGGCAGCCTTCTCATCATCTCTTCTGTTCCCCCTTCTTCCGTTCATCTAATCTGCCTTCTTTTCTTCTTCTCATCATTTGATCATTTTCGTCACGCGCCCTACGGCGATTTATTACGAATCCAAATTATATTTTTTATCAGTTCTAATAACTTTCTTTTTTTCAAAAATGAGAATTCTTATTTCAGAGCCCAGCAAGAAACCCCCGAATGCAAAGTACCTGGTGACTGTGGCAGAACTGAAGATGACTCCACAGAACAAAACGAGCCAAGTGGCTGCGAGCAGAGCTGCCTTGGAGAAGAAAATCGCGGAGAAGGAGAGTCAGCTGGCTCAGGAAAATAATCATCTGCATACTCACAACAATCATCTCGTCGACAGGTTAGTGATTGGAAATTATTGCATCACGATCTAAATACTCACATTACTACTCATTCATGACAATTCTTATTCTCTTTTTTTTTATTTATTTTTCATGTTATGAATGAAGATTCTAATCACTATCTAGTCTCCTTGCTTCTCACTCATCATAAAACTATTGACCAATTGCTTGATTCATAATCTGAAGTTTTCACATTCATATCTGCTCGACTCATTTTCATCATCCATTCATTAACAGATTGACAGACTTGGTGTTAAGATATTCGGCAGGGAACCCTCTCTTCCGTCCCGTCCTGCCCTATGCCAATAGCCAGCTCTATCGCCGCATCAGCTCGTTAGTTCATTCATTCCTATCGCTTTGCTTTGCCTAGCTTGCCTAGAAATATCGCTTTACATTGCCTAAGTTTCTGTAGTCGGCTTTATTCCATTCAGTTCGATTGTATTCAATTTAGTTCCCAAGTCAAACCAATTTAGACTATCTCAAATCAATGCAAGCCATAAGAATGACCCTTTGCTAGAAATTCTCCAATTTATCCTCTATAAAATTCCTTGACTGGTGTAATTACTCGAGAATGATCAAATTACTTCCCCACTCTAAACCCGTATTTTTAGTGAATGAGAATTTGAGATAGTCACTTTTCCACTCATCCAATCACTAATGAAATAGTAAATTTGAATGCATCTTCTCCGTTTTTATTTTTATTCAGTTCTAAACTTCAGTTCATTGATGCTTCTATGTAATCGGTTGAATATTCATTTGCTTCTGTCGTCTAGTTATTACTGATTAGAGGAAGTAGCTGGTCTTCGCTCATGTTCAGCTATATCTCCTAATCAGTACAAGTGAGAGTCCTCTGTCTGCAGTCCTAATCAGAATTGAGACGGACTCCGGAATCCGACTGACAAATTTCGATTTTGATTTCGACTTTTCAAAAATTCAATTCCGTCTCAATCTTGGTCTCTTGGTCCTAGCGAGTCAAACAAACCACGACCATTTCGCTTATTCTGATTGTGCGTTGTGTTTTGCAGTGGACGAGCCGAGTTGCCGAATGACAACGAAGTGAATCGAAACAATGCGACAGGCAACAAGCCAGACAACAAGGACGGAGACAAGGATGGAAGCAAGGACAAGGACGACAAGGAGAGTTGGGAATCGGCTGCTGCATTCATCAGACGGAAGAACAGAGAGAGGAGATACAGGAACAGAACTATTGGAACTGCTGAAGAGGCTTTACGGTAATCGACACATTGCTAAATAATTCAATGCTTTGAGAGTCTCTAAATTCGAAACAAATCTGAGGTTCCCTAAAGCAAAAAGTAGACAGTAATAACGCTTTCATTGGGGTTGCGTGCTCTGAACTTTGATTTATCGATGACTAAAATGAGGAAGTGATGCTAAAGAAATTACATGGAAAAGCCGGCCAAGAATCAGTTCCTTATTTTCAAATTATCAATTTATCTGTAATGGTGTTCAATAAGTCAGTTCGTCAATGAGTGAAGATTATGTTTATCCTAGTTAAAACGGAGTTTCTTCACTTATTTACGATGGACTGATTGAGCTGCAGTATAATTGAGTCCATCTGATTATTATTGACGAGTTAGAGTTGCTTTCCGTGATTCAGTGGATTTATGACGATTATGTCTGCACGCAACCCCTGTGGCTTCAATTCCTTGAGTTGCGTTAAAATGTCGTCTCCGAATTCGAATAATCGAGTAATCAATAGCCAATTTGTAACTGCTGTCGTGCAGCTTAGCGATCAGTTGATTCTTAGCTTCATTTTGATTAACAGTCAAATAGCCCAATTTCAGTGCTTTGGAGCGTCCTTCTGTGGAGCACATCTACACAGATCTCGACCATCTCTCTGCACGAGCTCTGTCTCCGTTCTCTACTGATACGTCGTTCTTCCATGGACATGGTTAGTCTATTTTTCAAAATTTCTATATCGATAAAAACAAATTATCAGTTTTTCTAAAAGTTAATGCAAGTCTTGATACATTCCCGAGTTAAATATTATCTTATCTTCTTTTATAACTAAATCTCCGATTTACCATATCTGATATTTGAAGCGAACTCTTTGATTTCAGACACAGGCAGCAGTGGAATGAGTTACATTCGGCCCCGACTCCATGACGAGACCTATCGCACCGACTACAGCGTGAGTCATTTCAATTCGAATTCTGACTCAAATTTATATGTGGAAACATTTTTCCTGTGAAAGGTGACAAAACATAGAAAAGGAACATGAAGAAGGCAACATTCTGCTTATTCCTTACGTATTGTAGTGTCATTTCCTTACAAATGAAACTTTGAGAAATCAGACTCCTTTTGAGAAACTTTCAAATGTGCAAAATGGTCCAAGACGAGCTAAAATTCTTTCTCATTATCATTTTCCGTATTGCGAAGTTTTATCTATATTGTTAATATGCTATCAAATCTGAAATCTGAAATTCGGAATTTAAGATGCACCCAACCCGCGACGACCGTGGCCGATCATATTCAGTGCGTGACACGACTCCAGATTTGGAACTCAGGTAATTTTTCTATTTCTTCTTTTCATGTTTTCTTCTTCTCTCTCCCTCCCCTCTTCTGTTCTGTTATGTTCAAGTATCATCCACTCATCCACTCGTAAGGCTCTTTTGCTCTCCATTCCCCATTCTCAATGATTACGATTTCAAAACATAGAACGGAGGAAAGACAACAGAAAAGAACACTGCATTCTCCTTCTCTGTTTCCCCTCGAATTCGCATTTGCTTGTCCTTGTTTAGTGATTTGCTAGATTTGCTAGTCCGTTTTGCACACATTTCCGTCCCAATCAGCATCCAAATCCGCTCATTTCCCCTGCGTCGTGCGCCTTTTTTCGTTTTTGCTTACTTTCGTCTTTCCTTTTTTCTCTTTCTAATTGTCCGATTCCTATATTTCGATCAGATCAGATCATTTCATCTCGTCAATCGCATCTTTTTTGCTATGTACTTCTAAAAATATTCTCCTCTTCATCGGTCTTTGAATTATTTTATGGCCTGTCGCTATTTAGTCATGAAGCCTAAAGTCTATAGAATCATTAGCGTTAAGCGGTATTCAAAGTAATTCTTATTTGAAGTTAAAGTAATGTTTTTTTATGTTTAGATACGGAGTGGACAGACACGGCGGGGCTAGTCCAAGTTATACAAGGAAATTCGATCACGATGTAAGATGTTTTTCGATAGAAGTTTTAGTTTAGGGAACAATTTTTCGTTTCATATGCAAAGTCAAACTTTTAGCTAATCAAAAAACTACCTAGTACACGGCTATAAAATAATGATGAGAGGGTAAAGATAGATGTTGTGAAAAAGTCAATAACAATAAGTTCATGTGATCGAGAGCTTCTAACAAATGATCTTCGTTTTTCTACTATTGATTTTTTTCCAATTTCAGCAGAATAACTGGCCTCACGAGCCGCGTCGATTCGAAGTCTACAAAACTCGAGCAGAGAGAGACGCGGAGAGGAACACTATGCAACATCCTGTGTAAGAGCTATCCTATTATTTCTCAAGAGTTTCATCGGGCTTATTTTATTTGCTCGTTATTACGTTACCGATCTTTATGTCTATTGAACTCCAGAAATGATTGATAGATTATCAAAAATTGCGATGAGAAAAAGTCATGGCCTTTTTGATGAGATAAAATTATATAGTAAAAATCATTTCTATTCCAACATATCATAATTCTTTCCACATATTTCATCGTTTTCCCTTCTGTATTATTATATTATTTCTTTCTGGAATCGCCATAAAAGGAACCAAATCCACTTACAAAAATAATAATCTATTTCAGTTCCGGGACCTCTTACCGTACTCCATCTTATTATTCAATGGCAAGCGATCGAATGCCCGCAGTGCCCAGCTACAGAAATGAATACAACCCGACTAGGAATGATGTGCCCTACAGACGTAGTCAGTATGAAATGGATAGAGCTCGTAAGCGCATAGACATCTTCACTCGTTTATCATAGTGAGAAAATATGTTTAGTGACCCCCGGCACTGCAGATGCCTACATGCAATTATCTGGCAGCTCAGGCCACTCGACAGATTACCACAGTCGAATTCGGCCCTCTGCAAGGAGAGTCGCTTCTGCACTCACAGAGGCTGACAGAAGGGCCTACAACAGAAGTCGATCCATGGATAGGAAACAGGCCGAGTTGGAACTTTCCTGTAAGAATTTTGAGGCATTGTGATTTGTTTTCGAAATCACTATTCGGCACCTTAAACGCAAAAAAATCATTTCTTCTCCATTTTCTCTGCATGATTTCTAGAGAAGAAAGAATTATCATTAAAAAAATAAAAAGGTTTTTTTCTGCCGTTAAGGAGCAGAAAACACTAAACATACTTTCTTATAATTTTCTTTGAGCTGAAATAAGAAATCGATTGACTACACCCGACACTTCCGGCCCTGACTATTCGTATGTGAATTACCACGACTCATCGAGTCATGGAAGGAAGAGCTCCTCGAGGGAAATTGGCAACGGGTCTGTGACTGGAGGACAGATTAAGGGGATACTCAAGAATAAAGTGGTACGAAATTTTAGAATAATTTCCGAACGCAAGATATTCATCCTAACCTCCTATTCTAATCATGATTACTTCATGTAAAGAGTTGTGAAATTTTGAACTGAACTCAAATATATGTAATTGAACGTTAGAAAAGTACATTCTATAAGTACTCGGAAAAATTAAGGAATGGCCAAATTCAGGATTTTAGTAAATTGTCGCTTTTTACTCTTATCTTAAAGTTTTCAAAAATTCACCAAGCTGGTTCGAACTTTCGTAGTAATTTACCCTTTTTAGAGTGCCGATATG
>LIAE01006496.1:0-60638 GCA_002287525.1 Diploscapter pachys | reverse complement strand
TTTGATTCTGTCTGAGATTTCTTCTATGGCCGTGCGCTGTGAGCAGCATGTTAGAGATTAGTTCCTTCCCGGAAGCAGCAGAGGCGCAGAGTTTCGTGACTTCTTCTCTTTCTCTAACTATTTTTCAAGTTGCAGAGCAATACTGATTTAAAATAAGAAAAAGTGAAAATTTAGAAATTGTAAAAATTTCACTTACGTAATATTTTTCCTTAAATAAAATTTTAAAAAAGATTACAGTAATACAAAATCGATATTTCTCTGCAATGGGTTTTGTCATCCACCTGTCAATATTTTCCAGTTCCAGTTTCCTTTTTCCACTTTCAATTTTGCCCTTACCGTTTAGCTATACAGCATCTGCATTCTGCCTTTCCATCCTTTACCTCGACTTGGCATTGAATTGTTTTCTTGTGTCGAATTGCGGAATCGCTAACCCTTGCAGCCTTGCAGATGCTCGACCGCCTGAGACGGCATCTGTCCTTGGAGAAGAGCACCTCGCCCGCCCCCATCATCAGACATGTAAGTCTATGGACCGAGACTGGAATCGACAGAAAGAATGATGACCATTGAATTGATAGAGATTTCGTGAAGCTTAGCAAGAGCATCAATTATACCCGGTTTCAGTTTGGCATCAACCTATGGGTATTCAAGGATAGAATTTTCGTTGTGCCTATGTTTTTCTTTTCCTCTCTGGAATTTCTGAATTTGCATCCATATCGAGGATTATGGGAATGATAGAAATTATTCTTCATAAGTTCAAGAATCCCATATGCTATATCCCAAGGCACGATGGAATGATACAAATAGTAAACGAGTGACCGAACTTAAATTGGGTAGAATGCATTATCGTTTTAGATGAGTGACTTTCAGATGTCGCGGGAGGAAAGAGAAATGTCGCCTCGAAAGAAGAGGTCTCTGCTGTCATCGCTGAATCGAAGGAAGACGAGTGAAGTCAGGATGGGTGCTGATGGAAAACTTATCACTAGCAGCAATGGGTAAGATAAGTTATCTTAATTTTGAACTCTTGATTCTTGTCTATGTAAAATCACACAAAAGTTTTTTTTTCTTTGCTTGATCTTCATTAATAAGAATCGAGATTTGAAGCATTTTGATGAGTGCAAATGCAATATGTTTCAGATATGACGATTCTTCGTACAAGCGACCTTCTTCTCCAATCGATCGCATCAAATCCCTCTTCAAAAAGACAGACACGGGATCTTCTCAACATTCTACTGGAGGCACTTCCGATTACATGTCCAGGTATTTGATTTATTGCAAGCAATTCATTTTGGGAAATCAATCTGTGAAATAGCACGACGAAGATCAGCTTTATACAAGTTTTCTTCGATCTTGGCAACTTGTAAATTACGAAACAAGATACTCAACAACCATATGAAATATTATAAGAAAGGATAAGAAAGATCTTGCGATTTCTTTCGATATTATTTCACAATCTTGTCTTATTGTAATTTCCAGGCTATTCAATCTTCTCATATGCTATAATGAAAAACTTGAAAATATTCTGTTCATATTTGATCAGTTTGCAATGACTTCTCAATTCAGACTGTATTCGGGTCAATCGAATGTGGCTTCGACGGCTGCACGAGATCGAGATGCTTATGTCCCACAATACAGACGATATCCTGGTATTAAATAACAAAAAAGGCAACTCAGACATGACTATTTTACAGGCGCTTCTCGTGATCCTTCAAACATAACCAACCGCTATAGTTATACGCCTGGTGTCGAGCAAAGGCGATATTGGATGGATGAATTTTGATCATATCGTCTAAATTTGGTAAATCAAAAATGAATTATTGCAAAAATAAAATTATTTTAGAATGCAGTCAATTCTGCATCCCTTCTCTGATTTTTCAACTTCAACTCCGTACCTGTATAATGCGATTCTACAATTTCAATGTTTCAATGAAGACTTTAAGGATAATTTGTTTCGTCATGATTACGAGCATAAGCACAGGGCTTACAAGTCTTTTGATGTAATTTGCAACCACACGATGTATCAATCCAGTAATTCAATTGTTATAATTTCTCAGAAACAATCTAACCTTTGCTTTTTCGTTTATTTTCTAGAAAATCTGTTCAAATTTAAACACAAATTAGTCAAATCAACTTTTGCAGCGGGTAATGCGAAATTCTAAAATATTTCTAGTAAATTTAGTCCGAGTTTTCCATTTCTTTGAAATTATTCTATTGCTCTGTGCGATATTTTGATATCCAATATATCGGGATTTGAGAGAATTGTTGCCTTAAGAGAATTATGATAACCACCCTTCTATCAAAGTCTTATGTTTTCGACATTCACAGGTAGAATTACAATGCAATGTTATATGGCTGAATCGTGAAATTTATGATGGTTTCTTAACGTAAGAATTTTACGATTCAACAATTTTTCTGCTTTTGTATGAATCCTTGCATATTTGTCAAAATTGTCATTCTAGTGCATAATATCTCCCTTTGCTTTGTCATTGTCATTCAACTTCCCCTTCTATGCAATAAGTTGCCATACTCGATTTGCTCAATTCACCTTCGTTCTGCTCCTTTCCCCTTCTTGTTTCCATTTCGAATTCAGAAGAGAAGTTTTTCATTCGGTTGCAAACAACAAATCAATCAATAAATCGATAAAATTATTATATGGCAACAGCTCACATATTCACATAAAAACGCTTTTATCACAATCATCAAGTTAAGCTAAATTTAATAGGACACCCATTATTTATCTAATAGAGATAGATAAAGTTTGAATTTGAAGTTCTTGGCGATTGGATTCTTTCTGCGAAGAATTTAGCATCCTTGCTAAAATGTTAATTTCATGAATTACCAAAAATTATTGTTAAACGAACATTTTTGCACCAGAGTCCAGTAGCAGCCAGTTCCTGTCCTTTATGAGCTACTCTGTTAACGAGACCGCTGATGAAGCGTTCGCACTGAATATTCAATGATTATCATTCTGTTGATTGAGTGATAAGCGATGAAAGACAACTTCTATATGACAACACGATTCCTATCAAATTATATCCAGCTGCTATAGAAATCGTGCCGTCAAATTGTAGCTGCCAGAATAAAACACTTTTAAAATGTCAAATATCTTCTTTGACTTTAACTTTTACAATTCTCTTTTTCGGTTTCGATGGTTATTCCATTCTTTCCTGCTCTTCTCGATGTATTATTGATTGGAGAGAACGTCGATATTCAAAATTATGCTATTCGTCTCGTCTCTCTTCTATGCGACTCACTATTTCGCTCCAAATTCGATTTCTAATTGCGGAATGAACATCGACTTTCTCTTCAACTAATTATAGAGGTTTTTGGAATGAACAGTATCTGAACTTGAAGGATTTCCTTCGAGTCGAGTTTGAGTTCTAAAATTGCTGGCGATTTACCAAAGGAACGATGGTCTTGGGAACTCTCGTGCAGGTTTCCAAAGTCCACTGCTTTTCCATCTCGAAATGGGCGGCAGATCCGACGAAAGAGTCCTAAAATATTTTTTCCTGCAATTTTCATTTTCGAACTGTCTAATCTAATGGGTACCAGAAATCATAGAATTTGTTATTCCTATCATAAAATGTCGGGGAAATTTATGAATGGATTTCATAATCTGTCAAAGCAGCGATAAGATTATGAAGTTCC
This sequence comes from Diploscapter pachys, assembly GCA_002287525.1. Classification (NCBI taxonomy): domain Eukaryota; kingdom Metazoa; phylum Nematoda; class Chromadorea; order Rhabditida; family Rhabditidae; genus Diploscapter; species Diploscapter pachys. The sequence goes on along the minus strand of LIAE01006496.1, from coordinate 56,993 downwards.
GTAAAACCCGAAAAATTTGATATTTTCGAAATAAATTTTTGAGTTTCGATACACTTTGATCCTTTTGAGATAAGAGAATTCAGAAGCTAGGCAGTAGTCTCTGATAGACTAGATTGACTGACTGATGGAGATAGTCTTTAGTCAGCAACTGGAAAGGAAAAGATGATAAGGAAGAAGGAATGCTAAAAGGATGCACAGAAGCACGTTGTCGCATTGCAGAGGGGAAAATTGTGCGATAAGCAGATAATTTATGACTGATTGTGCTCTTGCGCTCAATTGTCGAAGAAATTCGATTCGTGATGACAAAAGAAGAAGAAGATTAGCAAAGTGAATCAATATCTTGAGTGTTTGATAATTTAGAGACTTCATTTTCATTCAAAATAAAGAAAAGGCCTTTCTAGTCATCTTTACACGAAGTTTAAAAACTTTAATACCAGAAAAATGTCTACCTTTACATAGCTGCCCATCTTGTAGCAAGTGTCACAGAACTGACCTCTCAGTTCTTCCTTCGACAAAAGGGCCACGTTGTTCCCTAAATTACACCATTTAGTGCAGTCTAAAAGTCGTAATGCCTACATGAGACGCCGTCGCAGGAGTGCATGTGTTTGCAGATTCCTTCAGATGAGAATTGGAGAACTGTCATGTAGACCTAAATGAATAAATCAAAGATGACTTCAATGTCGAACATCTATTCTCATTGCTAAATGAGAAAGTGAAACAAAATTTGACTAGTTCAATTGATAATCACAATATCTTACTCACAAATTAGGTGTTTGTACGATTCAGGAGTCATTCTAATTCAAATTGGATGATTTATATAAAATAGCTTACAACAGTGGGCAGATACATGCCCATGAAATCGTTGCATGAGGCAGAGAAGTTGTCAGGGAGAACTCCATCGCAGACAACACCTTCGAGATCGTTGGCAATCGGGGCCTAAAGTCCAATCATGTTGGGAATAGAATACATATGAAGACAAACTCTGTTGTTGATCATCTCTTCCAGAATACCGTCCCATTCGACTTTGCATTCCAGACACGACATCAGAACCTGAAGATTTCCGAATTTAGTTATTTTATAATGATAGCTTAGTTCGATGCAAAATTAATGAAAATTGTCGATATCTATTACGATTCAGAATTCAGAAAAGTCTTGGAGATCCAGTTTTGATTTTGAAATTTTCAATTTTATATCGGAACAGATAATAATGCAACTAATTGTGTGCATACCTGCCCGTGCTTAGTCGGAACAGTGCCCAATTTGGCCCAGTAGTTGATGACTGGATGCACTCCATTAACGACTTGAGGATGCTCCTGAACGTTGTTAGTCGCTCACAGAAATAGACATGTTAGAAATGAAACAGGAGGGAATCACACAGGAAAATACGAATGAAACAAATAATAGTTTATTGAATAAAATTATGGAATTAAATTAAACAATGTTCATCAAGATAAAGTACCTGATTCTGAGCGAAATAACATGTTTTTTTAATGGAAGATAGCACCACGATGGAAAGATAGCACTTTGTTGTGAACACAGAAACACGCTTTGGGAATTGTAAAGCTTGGAAAAAATTAAAAGAAAAAAAAAGCGCGAAAGAAAGGGACGACAATAAACGGTTTAAACAAGGGGGTCTACACTTTCTGGAGCCAGCCAAGGAAACCGACCAGTTTCTTGGGGCGAACGGGGCCTTCACAGAAACCGACATCCGCACAGGCCTAAAATGAATTTTTGATAACTCATCGAATTTCTAGTATGAAGTTTGAGCGCGTGAGGACAACTAATTTAAATATACCAAAAAGAATATAACATTGATGAAAAGAAACACAGTTTCTCCCCTACTCAATCAGAGACTTGGAACGTTGAAAAAGAATTGTCGATTGGATTAAGGGGTTATGCAACAATCGATCACAAGCTTTATATTCATACTTTACTAATTTAATGCTAGTTGAATTTGCCTGAATTAGTTCGCTGTTTTTATCAGTTTCTTTCTTTCAAAAATTTGTCAAAATTTCATCCGTATTCGATTTAAGCCTATTCTTGAATTTTCTGAGAGTGGCTATATGATATGCAGCAGACATTTTATTCAACCTAATGAATAAATTATACCGAATTTTTATTTTTCATATATTTATGAAAGATTCAGACCAAGCATGAATTATTTTAGTCGAAAATTGGAGAAAAAAATTGATAGAAAATGTAGCTACGAACCTGCTTGGCATCCTTGAGGAGGGCGTCGAGCTCCTCGAACAACTCGGGGAGGAATTGTTCGGCAAACATGTCACACATTCGTATCAAAAAATAAGATATATACGGCGTATTCAGGTGTAATTTAGAGTTACATTTACATAATAAGTTTATCAGGACCTTTGGCTACTCAAAATCGTTGAAATTATCAAAAAATGGTCCACCCTATCGAAAGTTATGATTTTTTAGTCTAAACTTATCTTGGAGACTGCCCATATTCTTGCAAACGCGAGTAGAGATGAACGTCCTGATTTCAGTTTGCTTCTCCTTATCGTCCACGATCTTCTTGAGCTCGGAAGCAGCCAATTTGCATTCGTCGCAGATCAGATCGTTCTAAATCAATTCATTCAAGATCTTATTTATCTTTGTTATTTTTTAATAATATTGATGCTATTATAAGATATTACGATTATCATTTTATTGAACTGATGTTCATATTTGACTACTTTGAAGTGTTGCTAAACTTATTATCTTTCCGATATCGAATTTCTCATTTTTGCATTTTTTTAAAATTGAAATACTATGTGATAAGATTGTAGTTAGAAATGATTGCTGACCATCTGTTGGTTCTTCTCGAGCTTGCCCTCAGCCTGCTTGATGTAGAGCAGTCCGAGTCTGTAGAACGTCTCGAGTTTGCTGTTCTCGCATAAGCGCAACTTCTTGCAGACGGCGTGGCTGTCCTTCTACAAAACAATTTTGCTATCGCTTATTTTTGGTATGAACGGATATACCAGATAAGGTTCGAGTTTCTCGATGATGACATCGAGTTTGGACACGAACAGACGGCATTCCTCGACGTAGGAAGTCTCGTGGCACAGACTGAAAAGAATTTCTTGAGTAGAGGAAGGATATTATTGAATTTGACAGTGACTTCTTTCCAACCCTCAATTATCGTAAAATCTAAAATAGAAGTCCATGGATTTCTATCTTTCGATTCCAAAATTTTGAAACCACCGTAACTTCTCATCTAGTGATGGTAATCGCTTCAAATCAAGACTAAATTCACTCTATATGCTCTAAAGAACATTATAAGAGACTTTCTAGGATGATTTGAGATGAGTAATGGGTAGTTCTGGCATTTGGGGGGATGGACGTCTATCATAGGGAGGCTTATAATTTAGGAGGACTACTATTTTAGATTTTACAGTATGTAAAAATTTATCCTGCTAATTTTACTAATACCATTTTGCCATTCCTATCAGATAAATAAATTACTGAATTCAGCTGTCATCATATCATGAGAAGTTATCGTTTTGTATTTGTTTAAATGCAGATAGGACGGGATGGAATTTATCGAAGATTGGAGAAAATATAAGCCAACTAATAATTTGAAGATGTATAATCTAAGTGAATAATAATGTTGTTTAGTTAAAAATGAATGCGATGTTTGAAGTTTTGTTGTCATTCTGAATGAGCTCTTATAGTAGACGAGGGTAAACTATAATTTAGTCAATAATAAATTTACAAAAAAGCTGAACTTTCACCTCGCATCATTGCGTCATATTGCGCTGAATGAGAATTTATGGAGGCATTGTTAATAGCCACGCGCTTTCTTTCATTAACAGAATTATCATCGCGAGAGAAAGAACGCTCTCTTTCGAATTTTACGACTCATTATAAAGAACGAGAGTCATACATTCCGAGAAGGGCCTTGAGTTCAGCGAGTTTGGCCGGATCGTGGAGGGCTGCATGGGTTCGCTCGACGAGATTCTGGCACTCGTCGCAGGTCGTTCCGATGAGCGGAGGGGCGGCCCGGTTCGACTTAAAATCGTTAACATCAGTTATTGCACATAGAAGCAGAATTACCGAAAGCATGGAGGCCTTGTCGGATCTGGCATAGACTGCCGCCAGACAGAGCACGGAAAGGTAGAGCCACTTCATTCTGCAAAAATTCAATGGATCTATATGAAAGATGTAAATGATCTAAAAAGAGTCATTCCGAAAATAACGACCCAACATATCAAGGCTAAATAGGGGATAGACAGGACAATCTACATACTACTTTTTTGGAATAATGATATGCTAAAATGCTATTTCTTAGTTGTGTAAATGCTGATAAATAAATAAACAATCTACAAAAAAAAACTTTTTCCTCTCAAAGGATTACGCTGATTGTTAAAGATTCAATGGTTCAGAAGAAGAAAAATATTGATCAAGTAAATTCTCGAAAAGTCGCAGGACAGACTAGACAGACAGATATGAGATGGTAGGGCCGCCAAGTGAGAACAGAACAGAGAAGAGCTAGAAGGAGATCGATGATAACAGAAAACAGAAGGTCGATCGTGTGATTGAGGCTGAGATGGAGAGATTGACTGGGAGATAGAGGAGAAACAACAGCTGCCGGCACATTGCGAAAGAACTGCAAACGAGCAGATGAAGGCAACTTGGTCAAAATCAAACGAGCAAAGGGGAGAGAAAGACTCACGTCCCTCTTCTAATCACTGCTAAATGACCCGTCTTATTGCAGAAGGAAGACAGGAAAACAAAGGGCATCATCAACGAACGAATTGAGTTTTAAAATTATTTCAATGAAGAAGCACAGAGAAAGAGGCCGAAAAAAGCATCGATTCGCCACTTTTCCGACTAAAACTGAAGAAAAAGATGCAAAATGGATGTTTTGATAGAACAATCGAATCGATGGTGCTTATTTTGAAAAAAAGAAACGCAGAATACGGATTTTCTAGAAAACGTGAAGGTGAACATTTTCGAAAAGAATGACAAATGGCTGGCTCCTGTTTGATTGAAAACGAAGAATGAAAGGGGAGAAAGAGGAAGCTCGCAGGTGACAAATTCCCAGAGACCCGAGGCAAAGTACCAATGAACTGATTAGAGGATTAGCAGAATGGGAAGCACTCAGAGAGGAGGGAGCAATCACGCTGTATTGGTACAATTTACTCGAGAAATTCCATTATTATTCCACCTTTTATACACTTCATCGAAAGTTGAACTTTTCACCCTAATTATAAATTCATTGAAAAGTATTTTTAATTTACAATATTCCTCTCATTGTACCTCCCAATATCACTACTCTTACCTAATTTATTTGGTTTTTGAGATCGTGTCATTTTGACACCCTCACTAAGTAATTTTTATTTAGATAAAAATTAATTTGTAGACCAAATATCGCTTTTTTCAGTTTTATAATAGCTTATTGTCTTATTTTTCGACCAAGCTAAGTTCAAAGAATATCTATAATTGTAAATACACATTTTATTTTTACGATGCTTTAGATAAAAATACATATTTTAACTATTTGAATAAAATCTATTCTTGTTAATAGGTTATCTTTCATTTCAACGAAAACAACAAATTAGATGCAAATCAAACTTAAAAGCACAAACGAGAAACCAGAAAATAGCTAAAACCTTTTCCTATATTCACTGTGTCGTTGATATGTTTATGATGAGATGGTCATTCAACACTATAATTTTATTTTTAATAGCAATTATTACATAAAATGATGAAATTAGAAAAATGTAACTATCATTATAGGGTCCCCAAGCTCCGCCTCTTTGCAAAATGTTTGTGATAGAAGTGTGGTAGTTTGAAGCCAATATTTGAGAAGAAAATACTTTTCAAACCCAAAGTTTAAAAACCCAATCTAGATCGACGATAAACCTGATAAGATAGTTCTGTGCAAAAAAAGAATCACGACAAAATAGCCGCACACAACTACGCACAAGCAATTTCGTTTGCAAAAATGTGCTCATTTTGGGTGACGGTATTTCAGTTTTTTCGAATGTTTTCTGAATCAATTTCAGGATTTTTATATCATATTAAACCTAATCAAATAAGACATTACAATGAAATTGAAACAATTCGAGAATAGATAAGAATAGCCGAAGAAACGGATGAAAATCGACGTTGCATCTCTGCTTTTCTTCGTTCGTGTGATACACTTGTGTCAAACATTTATTTTCGATCAATGTCTGCGTACTTTTTAGAGAAAACTCAGTGGCCTACGATGTACGTATGTCACACTAATTTTAGAGAAATTAAAAAAGATCGCGGTTTCATTTCTAGATTATTTCTATTTCAACGAAATGCAGCGATACTCCTACCCCCTGTTTCTGATTTATGCAGTCTACTTTGCTTCGCATTCAAATGCTGATGAGATTACATCCCTCTTGTCGTCTGTGAATGGTATTATTTTAAGATTTTATCTTCATTTAAACATTTCATTCCATTGAAAATTTGATCAGGAATGTTGACAGTGCAGAGAAGTCCCCCCTACAAGCCAATGTTCCACACTGCACTGCCAACATTCATAAATTTAATGAGTTTAGACACTGATGAAGATCCGGAAATGCGATTGGCAGAAAAATTACTTGCAAATATGACTGACAATGAGATAGATACTTATATTGAGGTCTTCTTCTTTAATTTTTATATTTTCAAATTAAATTTGGTAAATTTTTACCTTATCCTCAACTTCTAGATGACAATAATTATGCTAAATCGGAGTACGACAGCAGAAAAGAAACTATCCTCGATCGAAAAATTAATTGGTCATAATAAAAACATGACGAAAAATAATAAGGCTCTGCTTAAAAGCATCATTAAAAGCAATCAAATCGTATTGAATTACTATTGGAAGAAACTCTATCCGAAGATAGGACTAAAAGTAAGAGGTAGATTATTTCTAAAAATTAATAGTCGAAGAAACTTATGCCTAAATAATTTGAAATTAAATTTGGCTAATTTGAACAATTCCAGACACGACGATTTTTCGCAAATATTTTCTCTACTATTGAGTTTGATCCAATTGATTTTTTGTTGGATATCGAAAGACATATGGAGAAAATTGTAAGGAAAGCTTTCTTCTTCACACAAATAACGACATGAATTTAGTTCTATAAAATGATCAGAAACGTTATGCCGTTAGCCCATAAAAAGCAGTACAAAGAAGTCATCAAGACTTTCGACAATTACAATGTAAGCTTTCACATTAGGATCAAGTTCCCCACTAATTTTTTAAATTTAATAACTCGAAATTTAAAACAGAATTTTAGGAAAAACGAAGACAAGTCGGTCTTACGAAGAAGATCACTGCATTTTATAATAAAACCCATTATGCGCCACTTTTTATTGCAGTTCTGCAATATGATATTTTTGAAATCATGATGAATTATCAATTGGTTCGTATATGAGATGATAAGTAAACAATAATAGCCATCATCAATTTGAAATGGAATTCATCTCGTTTGATAGATAGCTAGTAAATAATTTTCGACTAAACGGTTTTGTCATTCTTGAGAAATTTACTCGAAACATAGAGTTTATTTGGATTTATAAAGTGTAACGAGAAATATAAAAGCGATCAGAGCGAATGAATCGTGAGATCGACGTAAATAGTCTGTCTGTCTTTGCTAAGTCTGTCAAGCCTGTCAGTATGTAATTCAGAAATGAAGAGATATAAAATTTCAACATTGAATAAATAAAACAAATAATTCAATTATAAACGATAAGTTCAATCTTACAAGAAAATACCGATTTTAAATGAATAGAAGAATTTCATAGCGAAAAGTTGCTGTGACGAATGGAGAAGGCCCGTTTGGAATAAGCAGATGAATTCATTGTCGAAAAGCTGAATCAGGAAAGTAGATAGCTACAAAGGCTTAGAAATAGCTGCTCGTGTAAAATCTGCTTCGTCGATAAATAAAAGCCGCTAATATTAGGCAATGAAGCATATTTTAGCCAAGCAAAACACATTTTCAAGTCTTTGATAATAATAATAATGATTATCTGAGTGATAACACCGATGGCCAACTGTTAAGGGGATAAGTAGAGAAATTGCTTGAGATATTCGAAGGAGGATGAGCGAATTGCAAGTGAACAATGCAGTCAAATAAGGAGATATTTGGCATTCAGGGGAAATCCTTGAAGATTGCAATGAGAAGGAGAGGAAGATGGATGAAGATAAAGCAAGAAAATGAATGGTTCAACAATTCAAAAATTCACTGGTGAATGTACCCGTGTCGTTTCTGTGGCTGGATGCTGAGTGACTTGTAGCTGAAGGACAGATTCGTCGAGTAGATCACCCCATCGTCTCGAACCAGGCAAATCGGCACCTGCAAACTTGCACATTTTTACCTTTTCATTGAAATAGTCCAAGTCTATCGACTTGGTTCAGTGAGACAGAATAGAAGTGTATGCTAATCGTTTTAACAAGATCATTATCAAATCATCGCTATTTCTACGCGCTTTTCAAAGAGTGAGCGAACGGTTTTCTTCCTTAGGAAAAGTGGGGACTATTGCGAGATTGAATGACTTGACAAATTTGACGAAGATTCGCTGATTTGTTGATTTGCTACAAACCTGGATATTGTCGTTGTAAAGCCATCCGAGTGAAGGGGCCATGTTGAGTGATTCCTTGATCATCGACAGAGGAGGAATTGCACAGGAAATCTGCTCTTCGCTTCTGAAACAAACGAATATCTTAAATGAAATAGCAATGACTTTTCTAAGTCTTCTCACATGAAAATTGTAAACGATAAAAGGAAGGAAAAACTGTTCTCCAAAGTTGAACATTTTTTAGCTAAAACTATGCATCAAGTAACTTTAGAGTAAAATATTAGATTATGTGACTTGGACTAAAATTAATCTAAAATTCACGATATTTTAAGCTTTCATGAAAAGAAAACTAGTAAAACTGCTCTACCTGTAAATAGTCTCAACAGGAACAGTGCCGAACCAAGCCTTGAGATTGCCCCTGAACCCACTGCCGACCAGGTCGATCCTTGCAGTGGCGCCCCCGAACTCAGGTCTGCCTGAGGTATCTGCCCCGATGATCTCCATTCCACTCACCACTGGCACTGGAGTGATCGGAGTGCTCACAGGGCCCATTGCCTCGAAGAACCGGTACTCGGCCTGAAGTCACAAACAAAATTTATGAGCTTTGACAAATTAGAAGATTCAGTTGAATCATTTTATGAGACTTTACATAAAGGAGTAAAAAGTAACGGGAAAAATGGTCAATAATTTATATAATTCGTTGTTGTAATGTTATTTTAAAACGAAACAAATTTCCTGTTGCATAAAATATTTGAAGAAAATCCCACCTTATCCGTCGAAATGATTGTCCACGCAGCGCCATCATTAATCTGATGATGGGTAGCGTCAATGATTTGAGCCTGAAACAGGAATTTAAGAAAAATCAATAATTTTACAAGAGAAAAGTAGTGACCTTTCGCGCATAAAATTTACAGTTTTAGAATCCCAGAATGATTGGACGAATGATGAAATAGTCAGATTTATAGAAAAGTAGAGAGCACTCGAGGCAAATAAATTGAGACTGGGATGAGGACTCCTATTATTTGCTGAAGAGAACTGCATGAATTATCCATTGGTCATATCGAATGCCAGTCCAGTGGAAAAGTTGGGGAATAGGTGCTGATTTTTCCCTATTTGCCTTCTTCTCGCATTCAGAGTGTTTCTCTTCCTTCCTCTTTATTTGGAAAGCCATCTATAACCTGATACTCTTTCCTCTCCTAGGTTAACAAAACAGCAGCATGTCTAGCATCCCTTAGCCTATCCTTATCCCATTTCTGCCCTTTAGTCCAGCCGACTGATGATCAAAAATAAAGCTCACATTAATGGTAAAAACTACTATAGCTTATTCGCGCAAAATGAAATGAACAGAAACCATTTCATAATCAATTGGAAGAAAAGATGAGTGGAAATTTTCAAAAGAAAAAATATAGAACAAAAAGTAAAAAAACTGACCGTGTGTTGAATGATTTTGTCGTGCGACAAGCAGAGATAGACTTGTTCGTTTTCGAGCATCTGGAAGGCGCATTTGTGCAGCTGAGAGACTGGCTCGTCGCCTGTTGTCGAGTCCAAAATCACTTGCTGCTTGTCGACCTGGAATGGAAGTGAACCATTCAAAGAATCTAATTGGAATATATTTGATGTTAAAAACAGGAGATGAATGACAACTCTAAACTCCTTATTTATGAACCTGGGAATATCAAACTTTCACCCATCTACAGTTTTGTGATTATTAGACAGAAAAGTGAATACCTTTCGAATCCTGAGTCTGGGCAGCGCAATGCCAGTCACACTGTCGACGAGCTTCACCACACTTCCATAGTAGATGAAGCCGTCCTTGACTGAGAAATTATCTGATTCTTGCTGGGACAAGTCGTCGTCGAAGAGATGAATCGTGAATGCGCCCCATTTGGTTGAGCTTGCATGGAAGGCGTCCTGCTCGACATGCAGATAGCGGGTTGAGACGGTTTGAGAGCGGAGACGGTTGAATAAAGCAACCTGAAAGAAAACACAAATAAAAGTGCTTAAAATGTAAGCTGTTTTTTAAAGGTAAATTTACTTATGCAATAAATGAGACTTCTTTTGAAAAATTTGTATATCTCTAGCCAAATAGTGTAGCTCAATTTTAAGAAGAAAAAACTCTGATATTAGCAAAGACCAATAAATGCATACCTTGGTGCCAGACGCAATGCAAAGGTATTTGCAGTCCGTGTTTTTCATGCTCTGCTTCTTCTTTGATGGCTTCGAGATCACTTTTATTCTGAAAATAAATGAATCAAAAGTATTCATACAATATCAAACCTCTGTGAATGGAATTGCCCTATTTCCAGTCCGCATCCGTAGAAAAACTGAATGGACAATTCGAAGTACTTGCGTTTGTCTGCATCGCTGATGTATAGGGTCTTCGCTGCACAGTAATCCTAAAAATGGAAATAATCGAAAGAAGGTGGGAAACTAAAGACAGAAAAATGGCATTTGTAAAAAGATGACAAGTAAATCAATAATTGAGATCAGAAGAAATAATGGGTGAGAAAATAAAGTCGGGTTTTCAATCAAAAAATTTCAAATGGAGAAACAATTGGCTCACATAGAGAGAAGGATCGGCCCTGTCCTGTTGGGTCCTGACCTTGTTGGCCGAAAAATCGAGCTGTTGCCTTTCCTGCTCGGAGGGCTGTCCGATGCCGATATAGGCCAGCAATTCACAGGCCTGTTGCTCCTGAATCAGCTGTATACTCATTTCTTCTATCTAAAGCAATTTCTCACAGCCGCAGCCTCCTGTTCAGGCGTCAGTTCAGGCACACCATTTCCATTCGACTTGTGCTGTCTCTTCGCGATTTTGATGAGTCGAACGACTTCCTCCAGTTTGCGAGCCCAGCCTTTGCCGATCAGGTAGATGCAGGGAGGCGGGCAGAAGAATCTCAAATTAAATTTCTTTATTTTGAGATTTTTAGATCTTCGTTTTTGTTATTTTTGGATTACTAAAAAAATTATTGCTGTTGAATTTTTTAGTAGTAACTGGAGGTGAAAACGCTAATTTATTCCCTCGTCTTCTTACATATCAGCTCATCTAGTTGCAGAATATGTCAACGTTTTGAAATATCATTTGTATGCTCGTTATGAAAAGTCAGTGAAATATCCCGAGGGTTAAGTTTCTGCTTGTATTACTGTAACTCCTATTATTTGATTTTGTCTCTAGAAGCCCTCATAATTTGCGGAATTCATTTTGTAGCCTTATTGCTTGTGGCTGTTGGAGTCTTGAAAGCCTTAGACTCTCCTCAAGGCATTGCAAATTCAGTAGATTCCCACGGTATGTGGATGCAGGACTGCAGCCCTGCTTGTGCCCCTTGCCTCACATTTATCGATTGCCTCTTCTCCCTCTTCAAATACCGTAATCCCCACTCCTTTAATTTCCAACATGGAATATCATTTGTATCAGTAAAGTCATCATAAGCATTTGGAGTTGAAGAAACGTTTTGCGGGATCAGCTATTAGAAAAAGCATTTTCTAAACTAATGCAGAAAATCGCAAGATAAATGAAGAAATGCATAAAATGTGTTTACCGGAGTGAATTTCATCTTGATACTCATCTGATAATACTCCTATATATCGAAAACTACACGAAATGCTGACATTTCTCTCCATCCTATCTACATTGAAAGAGAAAATCTTAATGAGTACATAATGGGTGATCAAAATTAAGACAAGACAAACAGCACACAAGGATTTGGTTAGGGTTGGAGCTTAGTTGCAATTAAGGAAATCCTGTCTACCGCATGTTATGCAATGAGCAATGTGGCAGAGGAAGCGGAGCAAGAGGGATTGCCCTCTAACATATTGTCTTCCCTCTTCCTTCCTAAGTGACCCCCTTCCCCGGAATAAGAAGTGCTAACACAGCTGACAGCCTCCTTCTTCAGTTACCAGCTGTAATTCAAGTACCAGATTTGTGAGCAATTTGTGCTCATTTACCACTTCAACAAATATGCAATTGTATCCTATCGATCAGAAAGAATAATTGATTTTGATGATTGAAGGAAAGCATGAAAAGTGATGAAGAGCTGCGACAGTAAATAGTTCAAGTATTTGCATATTCCCGTGCGATCTGCCAATAGAGCGCGGTAAATCTCTCACAACATTTATATATATCCCGCTTTATCTCATTGCCAGAAAAGTTTTGAGTAGCATTCGATAGTTTTGGTATTACTGAATAAATTTCTGCAGTATAAAAGCATGGATATGATTTTTGGCAACTTTAAAACACTGGCCATCAGCGTCATGAAGTTATGCCTATAAGAATGATAAATCGAGTTTTTTAGGATTGAAGATAAACTTCGTTCCCTATCTGTTTGCATTTTGAGCTCGAATTTTTAGCACGCTTTGTCTGCATATGATATTATATCAAAAAGGCATATTGACTCACCTCTTTTCATTACCGTATGACTTCTGAGCGACTTTCGCGTGGTAGATCACCAGCATGCACTCGTATTCCTCTTGCTTCGTCAAGTATTCGGCCATTCGTTCTCTGAACGATAACCATTTTGATTTTCACACTATCAATGTCATACGGTGTTAAAGGCCCTGGAGGATTGATGAGTGACTGCATTTGCACTGTGAACAGAGGGGAAATCAGCTGGTAGGGATATGAATTTGCTGCTCCCTGAAAATCTCTATAATGTCTTTTCTCATGACGAGATTTTTAATTTATAAATTTACGTCACAAAACTTAAACTCCCAGACGAGTTCGATGAATTCGTCATATAATACAGAATTTTATACCATTGTTCATATTTTCTGACATAACATTTCAAAATAATCAAGATAATCGGTAAGATCCTATTGATTGGTTGATTGGAATAGCGTAACTAAGAAAATAGCTGAACTATTTTATCAGAACATATCCCTTCATAGCTTGTTTCCATTTCCATTTCATTGCCTCAAGTGGGAAGCTATCGTATACCTGAGCAGCGGCTGCAGAGGCAGCAGCACTGAATCCGCCACAGTCGAGGAACGCAGAGGAAGTCGAGGATGAGGGCGCTGCCGACACGTTGTAGAATTGATCTGCAATTAGAATAATTGCTTTTTAAATTAAGTGTTGATTTTTTAATAGAAGATTTCTTAAAACTTTTTATGAAGATCATAAACAATGCTTTTGGAAAATTTCGTTTCTTTTCTTCTCTATCAACAATATCTCGTTCTCGAAATGTGTATTTTCCAAGAATTTCATTTATTTGACTTTTTTACAAAAATAGAATGAAAGGTAGGATTAGTAAGATATAACCTGATAGTATTATTTATATGACAGAATTATGATTTTGACATTTCTACTATATTTTCTAAAGTCATATTTGCCTTATTCTAGCTTTCATCTCTTTCAATTTCAATTGCGATTCTGACTACTGTAGCTGCAATTGAAGAAGCCCCTGCTAAGTTCGAATTCAAACATTCTCCATCCCTCTTTCGAGCTCAAGCAAATAAAGGAAATCGACGAAAAATAAATGTGTCGGTTATAAAAAATGGTCTTTTCATTGCATCGCTTCACCCACACATTCATATCAAGCGATAAAAAGTGAGCCTCTTATGTTCATCTGCATTTTTCTGTCAACTCAAGTGGATAGGGCTCAGAATATGATTCAATCGACCGAATTTGTTCTGCAATACCTGTTGTGCTCTTTTCATAAGAGGATCAGTAGCATACTGTAGATGATCAAGCTATAGAAAAGCATAGCGAGTAACGACAAATCCCTGGAAGATTCAAAAAAGCAAAGAAAAGCGCCCATTTTCACACTGCAATATTTGTAATGGCCCCAATCTCACATTCCAGATCATCATTAATGGGCCAGCCCATTTGTGCATGAATTGCAAAAGGATGCACATATGACAATAGGTTAGAGCAGCATAATGATTTTGAGCAACCATCGACACGATTTGGAATATAGAGCTGTTGAGAAAAGGGGATTTCAATCATTCTGATAGTCATGAAATGGTAGGTGCTAGCGTTATAGCTGATTCTAAGGGATTTTTTTTGAAAGAAATATGTCTTCTTTATTGATTTGCTCTAAAAACAGAGAATCTAAGAAGTTACCCATATGCCCAGGAGCCATCGACTGACCGTAGAGTAGATTTCTAGCAGAATTAACTGGGGCAGCAGTGAAGTGGGGCATTTGGAATTGGCCCCAGACGACGTCCTGCTGCGGATAATAGGGATAGAGGTCTGACGATGCAATGGAGGAGGGGTGATGGTAGCCGCCGACAGACTGCTGCAGTGCGTGCATCGACTCCCTCTGCTGCTGCTGCTGCTGGTGATGCAGCAGATGAGTTGAGGGCGGCTTGACTTCATCGCCGCAATAGTTGGCTGTGGCATTGGCCAGGTGCTCGTCGAGTAGCAGCGAGGACGCAGTTGCAGCAGGGCCGAGGGCCGTGAGTGAGTGCACTGACTGGGACTGGAGATGACCTTGAGACTGGGTGGTGGTAGATGCCACTGGCACTGCAGCAGATGACGAGTGATAGTTCATGGGAGAAGAGGGGGAGGGCTGAATTTAGGGGGTGGGAGAGTAGACCGACACAAGGCAAGGGAAGGGAAAATGATGATGCTCTCACACGGAAAATAGCCTGAGAAATATTCCGTCCGGCAAGGGCAAAAGCTGGGACAGACAGGCAGGCAAGGCAGGGTAGGGCACTTGTTGTGGCTGGGCTCTCGATGCTCGCTCGGTGGGAACCTTTTAGAGTTCTGAAGAGCTGCGCGCAGCTGAAGACAGAGACTGTGCAGCTGCTGCTGGGAGAGGGGAGAAGGACCGTGAACAAGTGGTCGGAAGACAGAAGATGTGGATCGGAAAAAGTGTGGGATGGGAAAAAGGCAGTAGAAGATGACAACCGGACTGCGGAAGAATGCTGTGGGAGCTGTCAATAGGAAGGTGGTTGAGTGAGGCGAATGGTGCTCGTTCTCACGCTCCTCTTCTAGATTCGCTCCTTGACGATAAAAGTAGTTGGAAGAGAGCACAGCCAGTCAGGCAGAAGCAGAGGAAAGAGACGCGAAGAGGGGCGTGGCTGCTTCCTCGCTGCATGGCCATATCTGAGCTGTGCCGTTCTACAGACAGTCAGCTGTCTCATTCCCCTCTCCTCTCTCTGCATTCGAACCAATCAGGGCACTTCATAACAAATGAGGGCGGGCCATTATGTCTAGAAAGTAATCATTTGCCCCTTCCCATGTCTGGATACAAACTCGATTCACGTGTCGTCTTCTGTAGACAAGGAGTCGCGTGATGTCTTTGGGAATATTTTACCGTAATCCAAGTCAAGTTTTCGCTGATTCTTGAACGCAACTGATAATGCCAATATCATTACAGAAAATGTATTAATTTGAGAGTTAGAAAACGCTCGAAGTTTAGAATTTTTAGAAGTCCTACTTCGCAGTAAATCCCTAAATGCTAAATATGTTATCCAACAGTCTCAGAAGTGCTAATTTTATTAGATAAGCAGAATGAATTATAGTAATTCTGTAAACTTGTACAAAATTTGCAATGTTTTAGCTATTTTCTAGCATGAGTAATTTTATCGTAATTATCAGCTATCAAGAATGAGCTTTCTGCAATAAAAATTTCAATCCTCAAAGATAAAAGTGATGGGAATTGATTATGATTAAGCAGATATTTTCAGTGTAGAAATGGTATATGATTGTGTTTGAGAGAAACAGATTAATATTGGTCTTACAAAATAATTGAAAGAAAGTAATGCTTCAGATGAATTTTGTGCCTTTTGAGTTATAAAAATTTGGGCAGGTCCCAACATAATGAGAGGTAAGATGGTAATAATTCGCAAAGGAGATCACTTTGATATTTCGAAAATCCAATCACTATTTTAGGATATTCGTAATTCTAATTCCGAACAGCCCTGATCTCTACTAAATTGATAAGAAAGCTGCAACGAAATCAACACTGAAGGTAATGTGGGACGTACAGGTAAGATATCAATGTAAAACTACGGTTATTTTGATTCATCGTTATCGATAACATAAGATTTCAAATAAATTAGCCTGACCAAGGAAGTTAGATGATAAGTTTACTAAAACAGATTTATAATCGGGGAATTTAAAAGAAACAAAAACCGAGGAGAAGATGAGTGTTTCGTTTGCAGAATGAACATTAAAATAAAAAGTGACAAATTTAGGGGAGTGTAGCCGATTTCAAAAGTAATACCGTCTGTTTATTTAGACAAGCAGTGATGACCTCATCCAATTATCTGCTTCTCTGCCCCTCTCACTATTCCTTCATTCCTCTTTATCCATACTCTATTTCGATTCTGTTCGATTGTCGTGGGAAAATTCGTCGAGTTTACCATGAGACAGAGACGGAGATTGTGCTCCTTTTTCGGGAAGAAATGGATAAAATTATTCTGGGATTGAAAAGGGGGATTTAAATTAGAATTCGAGCGTTTAAAATAAACTCAGAAAAAATTGAAAATGAGCAGAAATTCTAACTAAAATTTGGATCGTCAGTAACGCTCTGAAAGTTCAACATCGACATTCTCTAACGAAATATTTGAAATTAAATCGCTGGTCAGAATACTTATGAAAAGGAACAATGGGAATTTTGAATTAACAAAAAAACATTGGGACGATATAATAAACATGGGAAAAAGGTCTAGTCTCGAAAGAAAGAAAATGAAACGAATTGCGCGCGAATTTGGAAATGCACTTTGACTAAATGCGACGAGTACTTTCATTGATCGACTAATCAGTTCTTCAATTCGTCAGCCCTCTTCCAATTACTAATCAATCCTCTCTGTCCCTCGTTAATTTTCATCTTCTTATCACTTTCACATCTGATGATCTTTACGTCTTCCACATGATTTTCATAAGCGGCACGATAATTTCAGGGACAAATTTGCGAGAAAAGAACACGGAGGCGAGATTTACGATGCGCGATTGCAGAAAAGATGGCTGATAAATTTTAGAATTTGGCAGTCAAATATGGAAAGCGTATACTGTATCAGGTAGTAGTGAATATGGAATGAAAATCGAAGTTAAATTTCATACTCAAGGAATGCGTGAAATAAAAATAGGATTTTGCTTTTATAGAAATTATGAAGCTTCCCTTAGAAAGAAGTCAAATATGTTAATGAGTTTGATCAAGAAAATTTATGGATGAATAGTGCTTCGTTTTAGAAAAGTAATTTATAATGTGAAAAAATCGTACCTTGTCTGTGCGTATTTCTGTTCGCCGCATCATCGCTCTTCTCGTTCGTTGGAGGCGAAATTCGAGCCTGAAAGATATTGAAATTATCCGACTTGATATTCAATGATTTTAGAAATATTGCATAAGATAAATGATTTTTATTACTCCATTCCAAATAAATATGACCCTGACTCGTGATAGAAAAGATGGTTGAAGATTTCTTTCAATTTCAACAACACTAGAAAAGAAATCAAAATTGGTACTTGTCAAATTTAATTTAACTGCGCTTGAAATAATTGAAACGGCAAGTATTGTTTGTAAATTTGATACATCAAATTCACTTCAAAATGTTCAGCATGGTAGTCATTTTTCACTCGTTGAAATCGCATATTCATACCCGTTTTAATGCAAGAGAAGATGAAGCTATCGATACGGGGCCAGACACGCTCGGTAACTGAAAATATGATCATTAGCCGATTGTCAGCGAATTTTAATTTTTTTCCAAATTATTTTAAAAAGGAGTTCTGAAATAAATTCCCACGGAGCAAATAATTATCTACAAGATTGTTATTTTGTCCTACAACTCATTCCTTTGATTTTGAATTTAAACGAAAATGACAACGATAAATTTCATACCATAGCGTTGCTAGTCGTGTTCGGCAGCTGGAATGAGGGATTGAACGGCGTCAAACTCGATGCACCACCTTTCGCTCCGCTGTCCGACATCTGAGGCAGAAATTTTAAATGCTTTCATTGAAATCAATGCTGATCAGCAGCAAATGTGAATTTGTTAGTTTTTAGTCTTTTTCGCGATTTTGTTGAAAAATGAAAATAGTAAGAGTTCATACCGTTGCGAGACTGGAGAGAAGCTGCTGCTGTTGCAATTGAATTAATGCCTGAAATTCAGAATAATCTTTCAAAATCACGAACTCGAGTTAACTTTTCAGGAAAGTCGAATTCTGAAATGAATATGGTCTTTTCTTTTTGAATGTAAAGTATGTCGTCAAAATTTTGTAATTTTAAATTTCCCAGAAACTCGACTCGACCGAAATCATGATTAATTTCGAAATTATCCTTATCTCGATCATAAAAATTTGATCGTATCATCACACAACAATAATTTAGGATAACTAACGATTATTCACCTTCTTTTTCTAATCATCGTGAAGGAATACAAAATGCCTTACTTGAATATTATTTGGGAGAGGAGTCTGATTAGCGATAGCTGAAGCTGCGGCCTGTTGCCATACTGTTGCAGCTGAACATTTCAAGTTTTGTATTCACTTGTCATTTTTGAATGATTGATGATAGAAGATTATAGGTCATGATGGATAAATTCGGATAAGAGAAGATAAAGCTTAAAAATACAGTCCTAACATGGAGATTAGTGGTTAAAGCATAATGCATGTTTCGGACAGCAGTTTCTAAGTTGTCTTGCCATAAATATCGCAATTATACGATGATCTTTGCGTGTGTAAAGAAAACAAACTTTCATAAACGTATTCCTAGCATTCTGCACACGCAGACCTAGAAGCATTTGAGTCAGACTCGAAGAATATGTAAGGGATAGATCGCAGCAACAAAATTTAGGCTATGATTTGATTACAAGTGGAGAAAAGTTTTGAAAATTGAAAGTTAGAAATGCAAATTGTGAAGGAAATATTATAGAAGTTAGGTCGCACGACCATCTTGCCTCAAATGCTCCTTAGTTCTGAGCAAATGACTTTCAAAAGTTCGTTTAAATCTACCCAAACGCAATAAAGTGGGAAAATACTACAAAAATTTCAAAGAATGACGCAATTCATAAAATAAATGCCTTTCGTCAAAATGCGCAGGCCAACACTTGAATTAAACTCAGAAATTCAACTTATTTCCGGCTAATCAAGAATGCGTTCGAAATATCTCATGAAAAAGAGCTTTAAAGTTGTATCTTGAGTTTTTAAGAGGCAAAAATGACCCACCAGAATATGAAGACATGGACTGATTGTCGGCTGCAGTGAATGGAGAAGTCGAGCAGTCAGGCGATGAGGGATACCTGCTGCTGCTGCTGCTGCTGTCGATACTGTCGATGCTGCTGTTGATGTTCTTGTCTGACACGCAATTCGACACTCCGCAGCTCTCGCGGTCTTTCTAAATTCAAACAATCAAAGTGCACGAGCTCGAATCAAATCACAACATTCTTAATCCAAACATAAAAGATTCACGCACGTTTGCAGATGAATTCTGCAAACGCACGCGGGATTTATGGATAAACTGCAGAAAAAGCTGGAAGATAGCACGAAAATTAGGCAAGATCCAGAAAAGCCTTTCGAAAAGACGCGACTATGCAGAAGGACGATTAGACACAGAGAATGAAGTTGTTTTGCAGGGATGAAAGAAGAGAGAAAAAGAGGAAGAATGGAGTAGAACGAATAGAAAGAATCGAAGAAATGAATGAGAATGAAGGAATGAAAGAGAATGGAGATTTGCAGTAGTGGTCAGTTGGAAATGCACTGCAGATGGAGTGATTGATACTAAAAAGACAGTGAGAGTGGGGCATAGGGGCCAAGGCGAAGGGAGGCTGGTTTCGGTCGTTCAATCGAGGACGGGAGGCTGCAAAAACAACTGGGAGATTGGAGATTCGGGCTGACAGATTCAGATTCCCATACTCAGAGGGAATGAGGATATGGGAAGGGGAGAGGACAGATTGCGGTCTGCGGTCTTCTGCCTGCCTCTGCTTTGGCGGCTGCTGCTGCAGATGCAGAGACCCTTCCTTTCCTTCCTTCCTTCCTCTTTGCCCGAGGGTCGACCGATTCTTTTTTCGCCTGCTTTTCGTGGCGTGCGTAGGAAAGATAGCGTTTCTCCCACTCCTTTCTGCTTGTCTGTCTATGCCTCTGCAATTCGCCTCCCTCTCTCCCATCTCTCTTGCATTTTCATGCCGTGAGAAAGACTGAAATAGAGTAGAGAGAAGGAAGAAGACAGACAGAGACATGGGAAAATGAGAGCCAGGCAAAAAACGCATGGGAACCCAAGTGATTTGTTCTGTTCCCTCACTCATCCAATACTAATATTTCTGCCCATTCCTTTACCATTTGTGAGAGATGATTTTTTGTCTTCTCCCGTTTTCGACAGAACCCATTCTGCCTGCAGATGTGTGAGAAAGTAAAAGAAAAAAAACGTCCTAATGCGAGAAGAGTCTTTCGTCTTTCCTTCAGTGAAAAGTACTTGCATTTGAAATTCCCAGTCAGATTGAAAAATCAGACCGAATCGATATGCAAAAAGTAGTGATAATCTGTGGGTCTATGGGAAGGCCGAGTGGAAGAGGCAATAAATCAGCCGATTGCAAGAAAAATCACGCAATCAACAGAAAAGCAACCAAATCGGCGAATACGCGAATATGGAACGGAGGAATAGAGGAATGAAGAGGAGATCGTGAGAATGAAACGTGTGAATACGGATGGAAAAATGGAAACGGGAAAAGAACAGCTATCAAAAAAGATGTAGATGAAGATCAGTTTTGGGTTAAAGCTTTGTGATGTCGTATAAAAGCCAAATGCCTTTATGACTCAATTTTTGTATGTTATCAGAAGTATACAAGAGATCGATGACTATGCCACATTGGTACCCTTCAATTTTCTTTCCCTCAACAAACCCGAGATGTTTTGAGATTTGCAAACTCAGCTCGAATATTTTTGACGTGTGTCGTAGTTGATTTTTGCGAAGACCAGCAACAAATATGTAAAAATGTCGAAATGACTCACTTCGATAAGATGCAGATTGTTGCGGCTGGAAGGACTGAGAAAGGGAAGGATGAGCTCGGCTAGCTGATGCAGTTGCACCTCCATACACCTGAATCCATTAAGTAAGAGATAAATAAGCAGATGAAACTGAAGGATTGGAAAGGATTAGTCAAGGAAAGTTCGATCTGAGTACTACAAGAGGAGTTTAATAATTTGGATAATACAAGATTCAGAAAAGAAATAGTAAAGAGAAAGTCTCTTGAATTTGTCATCGTAATTTTTCTATGAAACTCATAAATCATCAGGTCAATAGCATTAAAAACGACGAAAGTAGTGAATACGAATTATGACGGTTGCAAGTATGTAGTCTGATGATAAATATGAGATAGAGCGAGATTAAAGACAAGGCTATTTATTACACGAGTCGTGTATTTTCCAAATTGCCAAAGAGTTTCTGCTGCTCTTCCTGACTAACTCAGAATGACTGACTGACTCTCAGACTGATCATCTTTCTTTCTGTGCCTTTTTTCCTCCTTTCCCTGTCCCAGACCTCTCACAGGGATAAATGGTAAGGGAAAAACCAATTGAAAGAGAGAAAGAAGGAAGAGAACTGTGGGAAAGAGGAATGGAAAGGGAAGGAAAGGGGAAAGTAGCGATCTCAATCCCTGCATCTCACAATCAGGCAGCCTGCAATTCACTGCTCGCTAGACCGATGGGAATGGGAATCAACATCCAAGCTGTCAAACTTTACACAATTCCAAATCGTGCTTTATCTGTATGAAATTTCTTCCTTGTCATGAATCTACTTAATTTCATCATCGAATAATGAAGAATTAGTTCCGCGATGAAAGTGGAATGCTCTTCAGAAAGTATAATTTATTGTTTTGGTTATGAAAGGTAAATCTTATACAAGCTATGAAAGTGAATATCTAAACTTTGGACTTGGTGTGATCACTAAGCAAAGCCTTTCTCTCTTCGTCGAGAATCGGTGCGAAAGAGGCTCGCGCACTGCGAGCTGCTGGTTGATGAGTTCTGTCAGGTCGTTCTGATGGAGTCGGAGTTTGGTCGAACATCTTAATTAGGAGAAGAATTTCAAAAGTGAATTATCATGATCTTCAGGGAAAGTTTAGAATCGTGACATAATTGGATTAGTTTTTTAGAACATTCAAACAGTTCACAAACCACTCGTTTGGAAAATTCAACTTTGTGTTCTTTGTCAACGCTTTCTTCTTAAAAAGGTATGAACTTTCCGACTTAACATTCGCTTACTGGGTGAACCTACTTAGAGCCTAATTTTTCTTCATTCACAAGAAATGCATTTCTATTCTCTAAGATTAATAATTAATTTGACTAACAATTTAGAAACGAAATTCCACGAGACTTACAGGGTGCATCTGAATGGCCGTGTGATCGTGTGAGAATTTCTTATTCACAGTATTCTCAGTGCTGTGATGGCTGATCGGGGCACTTTGCGTCGCCATCGGCACGTGGTGCATTGGTAGTGGAACATTCGGCTTGTTTAGCTCATCTACAAATCGCGAAATTATTTGAGTCATTCGAGAAAAGTTATAATTTTACGAGTTATCACTCCCTCATGATTGAAAAATGCTTGAAAATGCAATATTTTTTAAGGTTGAATTCCTATTGTCAATTTCTCGATATTCTTCTCGCCCTTGACAAGAATTCACTCATTTGTGCAATAGAAAAAAAAACATGATTAAAATACAAATTATTTTTTACAGTATTTCCTTGAAAAAACTCACGAATATCATCTCGAATCTGCCTGAGCAACTCGTCTGCATCTGCTTCTAATAACGAATTTTTCGACAAATGATGAATTATTCCTGCACCAAACCCATCGCCCAGCACGTTTACGGAAGTACGGATTCGATCTCTTCAATTAGAAAATCGTAAAGTCTTTCTTTTACTTGATGACTTACAAGAGCCAATCGACAGCAAGAATGAGTTGCAAGTCAGTCCTTGGCAATCCGACTGTTGTGAGGACGATAGCAATAGTGTCCAAGCCAGCAGGTACCGACCCTGACCCGATCGAAGCTACTGTTGTCGTTATACTATAAAATCATTTTAAAAAGAAGTTCAGGGCGAAACAAGATTTAAATGCAGATTTTTAATTTCATTTTCAAAATTAGGAAAGCAGATTCCGAAAACTTTTCAAAGATAAAAATCACTTTCGGCTTCGATTTTTACCATTCAGTCTTCGTTCAGCTATAACTTTGAATTGGATTTTAGAAGATCTTCAGAAAGATAATTAGTTAGAAAGTTGCCTACCTAATGGTGAATAAATCGAAGAGACTCAATGGCACTTCGTGCAATTGAGCAATGAAAATCACAGCTACAGCCTCGTACAGAGCTGTTCCGTCCATTGCAATCGTAGCTCCTAAGAAAGTGTAACTTTAGTGATTTTTCTTCAAATCACTAAATTACCTAGTGGCAACACGAATCGAGTAACTCTTCGATCGATTTTCAAATTGTCTTCCAAACATCGAAATGTCACTGGCAAGGCAGCTCCACTAAAATAATTTACGATTTTTAAAATGAAGTTAGACTAAAAATAAATTTAGGATGTACTGCATTATGAAACATGATTAAAGACGCAATATTCAAAATTTCAACTCATTTGAGAGCTTTCCATAATGTAAAGTTATCGCGAAAATTTATAGGATAATTATCTCAGATTATTATTAGTGGCGCGGAAAAAGTGGCTATTAGACCTGACGCAGGGAAAAATGGACGGAGCTTCCTCTTCTCACTTTTCCCCTTTCGAAGAGAGCGAGCTTTGTCTTCTTTTCTTTTCAAAAAGAAGAAAAACGAGAAGAGAAGTCTCCGCCCATTTTTCACTGCACCAGATTTAATAACCACTTTTTTGCGTCGCTAATAGCGAAAATAATTTACCTGGACGCAGTCCCGAAAGCAGTCGCGATAGCTTGCAACATTCCAGTCATGTATGCAAATGGACTCTTCTTGGTCACTAAGAAATAGAAAAGTGGCAGAGTCAGCAGGGAGTGGATCATCAATCCACAAATAACCGTAACAACGTACATTGCAAGAGCTAAATTGAAATTTCGTCTCTTCGCATATTTTGATTATATCATGTTTTCACTGAAAATCAGATTGCGACTTTATGTGCCAAATTTTAAATTCGAGGATTTTCAATCTAAACGATGCAGGTTTGTATAAACGTGTGCAATAAATTGCAATAGCATTGCAGTATTTCTCTCGAAAAACGCTGCATTTACATGATACCAACCTTGTGCAGTTTCAGTCAAATCATCGACAACAGCGATATTTTTGGACACCAGAGAAATTATTCCAATTGGATAACACCTAAATTTTTCATTTTTGTCGATGCACTTTCACTTTTCCTACCACATGAGTGCACTGATCCATCGCATAATAATGGCATCAAGAACGACGAAAAAGTTGATCATCAAACGAGCCTGACAAATGCAGAAGATATAAAAACACTCAGTTTGCAATGCAAGAACTTCATCGAATGGACTGATTTCCAAAATGTTTGAATCGTTGCACTAGCCTTTGATAAAAAGATGCTAGATTTTTTTTGAAGAATACGCGAAGATCAGCTTTTAAAATTAGTTATCAAAAATGGACCTGATCACCAAGCATGCTAAGAATGACTCCAAATCCACTGCAGAAGACGATCAGCCCGAGCACGTTCATCTCATCTGTGTGAGTCAGTCCCTGTTTGTATGTCTCGTTCCATGCCTGGTATATTCCGGATTCGTTTATATATGGCACTTTCTGAAAAAGTACAAATTCTACTAGAAATTAGAATTTTTACCGCTTACAATTCGTTTCTGTAGTGTGTATTCCGTTTGCACCTGCTGAAACGTAGCTTGGACGATATTCTCCTAAAATTGAAATAAGCAGATCTTCACAAGTTTTTGAGCTAGTCAATCCAATACATACCGGGAACATGTTACTGAAATTCCAACATTATGTGGATGAAGAAAATGAAAAAATACCGAAGTTGATCGAGGAAGGTGTCGAGAGTGGAAAGCTCCGTGTCGTCGAGATGATCCATTTGAATGGCTTCAACCACATCTGGGTCACCGGGATGAATCGAGGAAACCAGAACGATGCCAGTCTGCAGTTGAGTTGTTTCTAATACAAGGGGTGTATTTCGATGAAAAAAGAAAGTTGGTGAGAAATGTGCAAATTCATTATTTCATTACCTCAAAACTTGAAAAAACGACTTGTAGAAAAATGAAGGTTATTGAAAAGTTCTCCTTCGCTTTGTGCTATTTTTCAACTTTGCAACTTTTTTCGAAATACCTCACAACAGGAATAGAAATATGCGCATGTGCAGAAATGAATCAAAAATTCCAGATTTATTGCTCCTCACAATTTGACTTGTTTCTTTTTTAATTATAATAAAGTAGATCAAATGAAAATACTTACAAAAGTGGACAAGAAAGTAGTGATCATGTAGTAAATGATTGTGTAAGTCCCCATGTGACCTGCATCCTTCGGTCGCACTTGAGCCAGGGCTGAAATCAATCTTTAGCGCCTTTTTTGGTGTTATTATACCCGAAATGACAGACGAAATGACCAAAGGCAGCATCATCATTTCGATAATCTGCATGAAAATTTCGCCCGGGAATCCGATGAGCGAAAGTGTGTCATTGCTGAAATTGATTGCTGATGGCTGATGGCTGATTGCGCAGGTCAGACAGTAAGGCAGTCAGAATTATGATGATTTACGAGATGATCGAACAAATTGAGAAGTGATTGTTTTCTTTACGAAAGGACCGTGTTTGTGATTTGCAATCACAGTCAGCTGTCATGGAAAAGGAAGAATAAATCTCTGCTGCCAGTTATTGCATTACTCATTTGTTATGAAAGAGGGAAAGTTTCTCTAGGTCAAGATCTTCATACTTCGCGCTATCGATACATGAAAAACGTTGATCATCGTAAATCGCATTTGAAAACTTTAGATATCTTATCAATGATAAACTTTCTGATTTAGGAAAATTTTAGCCAACCTCAAATTGAACGGTCGAACTACGAAGCCGATAACCACACCTGAAAATCAAAGATCATCACTTCTTCCAAAATAAGATTGCTTACCGAGAACGACTGACTCGATAGTCAGAACGAGCAGCAGATCCTTCTGCATCTCTATGCAAATGTCATACAGAAGAAGACAGGCAAAGGGCGAGGTTAAAGCATAGCTAAGGAATAGAGGCAATGAAGGGAAGGACTGACTGGAAGGGAGAAAGTCGATGAATGATACAGAAAGAGAGTGACAAAAGTGACAAAGACAAATCTGGCGAATGGAAAAGAAAGGGTAGGGGGAATGTGGGAGTTATAAGTCGGCAAAAACAGACAAAACTGCTACTGAAATGGAGAGAAGAGCGCCCAACAGCCTCAAACAGCGTCAATGCACGAAAGGACTTTGCATAATCAGAGCGGAGAATTACGTCAATCGACAGAAACAGATAGACATTTAAAGGGGGAAGAGTAAAAGACGTCAGAATGGCAGAAATAGAAAAGTAATCGAATGATTGACTGATCGAGAGTAGAGCTAGTGAATTTTCGAAGCAGGTCGAAGCGACAGTAGTTGCCTGCGGGCCTCCTCGAATTCCATCAGAACCCGCATCACTCGCATGTACAAATCCGCACTCAGGCTGAATTTTAACGAGTCTATTGATCAATTTTCGAATTCTTTATCATTTCATGTTTGAATATTCCATCTTTTGTATCACTCATGATATTTATGAAAATGGTGATCATCTAGCCACGAAGTTTAAAAAAACATGAAGTATTCAAAACGAAATAGGAAATTGGAAAAAAACTGCTAAAGAACTCACCCGATCTTTCCAATCATCATTCCATATTTGAGTTGCTTGAGAGTGTCCTTCGCAATCAAATGTCTACCTTGGATGATGCAGTTCAGTCGAATCTCCATTGTGCCTGATGGAGACATTGTTATGTTCAGTCGATTGTTTGGAGCATTCTGCAAAACAACTATTTCATTTAGCGAAAATATTCAATTAAAGAACATTTTGAAACGAACACATGGAAGGTTGAGATCTTTCGGCTAGTTTACAAATTTTATTCCAATCTGAAGTTTAAAGGAGCAGGTAAAGTTTCTCACCAGAATCAACTTGACGTAATCCACATCGACAGACTGTCCAGTGAAGACTTGTCGTAGCGTCAACTCACCCGATTTGTCGATGGGCTTTCCGAAAGAAGCAGTCAAAACTCGTCTAAAAGTGCTAGATTTGTTGAATTGAAAGAAAAGTTTGTTACCTTCCAGGCAGAGGAAGAAGACTTGCAGATCCATAGCCAATGACTTGGTGTCTGCCCCAGGTATCGGATGAAGTGATTCTCATCACCAGAATGGGAGGATCGAGTTCGCTGATCGAGAAGGACACTTCGAATAATTCGCAGAAATGAACGATGCCATTCTGAAATGAATGAGAATTATTTTGAGTAAAGATTCATCTTCCTTTTCGAGAATTGGGGAATCTTACAAATCAAGAAGATAAGGATTATTCGTTGAATTCTCAATGAGAAATTTGAATGAACACAAATTTCAGATGCAGGAACATTCTTCAAAAAATAATTCGATGAAAACTCTAACTACAGATCTGGCTGTCCTTGTGCAAGTCTGCTGATGAATGGTCTGTCCATTGTAGACAACACTGCTTTCGACTCGAAGCTCCTCTCCACTGGCGAACTGACTTCCTGTGCTCAGCTCAATCTGCATCAGACAGGATGTCGCTCGGTCTCGAGGAATTACGAACTCTGACGATTCTTTGTAGATTTGCTGAAAACATATTAATCGAGGCAATGAGATTAAAATGGAATTGTGACTATTTGATAGTGTGAAATTATCTGGCCGATCATGTACCTTACTTCTCTGCATTGCATTGTGCGCATCAGTCTTTGTATAGAAGCGAACTGCGAACAATAGTTTTTTTTCAGAATGTAAAAGTTGAACATCAAGACAATCAAAACCATGGAAAAAGATGGCGAGTTGCATTGACACAACAGATGTAAATCTGTCTTATGCTACTACAGATTGAATCCTTATCAGAATTATTCTCGAAATTTTCGTTATTGTTCAAAACAGCCTCATGAATCCCAGTAAACCTTGCCCACCTCAGACCCATAAGGGATAGGCGCCATTGGAGAGAAGTAGTCGTCGAGAACCGACACATGAGCTCGATATTCTCCGAATCTGCTGGGTAGGGAAATGGGCTTTCCATCCAGGACAGGGTCGAAGAACAGGCGATCGTCCAGATGGAAGATCGACACGACTCGTTGCTCGTCGAACGATTCGTATTCGCTGAATGACAGCATTAATTTTTTTTTAATTTCGAAGGGATTTGTCAGGCAGCATGATTTTGAGGTCGAAATCTTGATCAGGCTTGTCGAGTTTTCTCAAATTCTGACTTAGCGTTTGAACAGTGAGCCGCATCTTCGTAATCAGGAATAGGAGAAATGAACATTTTGAATTGGTTCTCGAAAATTTTCGTAATCGCAAAGGAATTGACTCAAAAAGCCTAAATTGGAATCGGAATTGGAATTTTGACCTATTCCTCTGCAGCGACAATTCCGGCTTCAACAGACTTACCCAGTGAGCGTGCCAAGATAGGCGATAACATGCATGGACTTGATCTTGCCTTTAGCGGCGATGTCCTTCATCAGTTCACTCATCTGCGGCCGCAGCTGCTCTGCCAGAGGCTCCTCCTCGATTTGAGTGAACAGACGCTGCTCGACGCGGGCGGAACTGAATAGGTTCATAAAAATCTTCGAAGAGAAAAATGAAAACAAACAGTCAGTAAAATAGCTTAAATTTTTCTTTTTTTGTCTCTTTTTTACACGCTATTTACTTTCGCATTTCTGCAGGTGGTTGTTGTTGTTGAACTTTTCGATTTTTTTCCGGTCAAGGTTTTTTTTGGAGAATTTTGATTTTTTTCCCTATTTGTCCAGCTTTATCCGGAACATAGTCATGAGACGGGGGCACATTTCGATACCGAATGTGACTAACTTGGTGCATTTTTGAAGATAGATTCTTCCTCTTTCGAATTTTTTCTTCACTTGCATAATTTGCTCTAGTGACTTACTCGGCTTGTTTGCTCTCCCTGAAGGGGGAGATCTTCTGCTGCCATTGAATGAGCAGCTCATCCACCCTCCTCATCCCCACGACCTCGTCCCCGTTCCTGTTGTGCATCATTCCGGGTAGGGCTGATTCGGCACGGTCCAAAGTCACTCTGAGGCATTTTTCATTCAATCTTTGTCGAAATTCGTGACTTTACCTGATTCGGAGTAGCTTGATGGAGCCATAAGCATAGTAGGGTGAAGATGGCATTGCAGACTAGGTCAAAATTAATTGTGTGTGTCCACAACTTTAATTTTAGCAGAATTTTATCATAAAATTGTCGACAGGGAAATGGGTTTTCCTTTCTCGTTGCTATAGCGATCTCTCTCCTTTCTTCCTCACGACTAAACTGCGCCTCCACTTGTGTATTTGCGCGTAGCCAGATGCATGACTACGTACTCACTGTTCTCTCACAAATTAGGCGGCAATTTTTCGCCAATTATACGCTTCTCCTTATCACACTTTCTTCTGTTTGAAAATTCAAACAGTGTCTTTTATGAATTTCTCGGCTTCAGATCTAGCTAATCGGGCCAAGAATGGATACGGCCAGGGACTCTAGCAGGGTTTCTAGCAGGAAGAAGAAAAAGAAGGTACAAGAAAAGTTTCGATTATCATTCAAATTTAAAAATTTCGATTCTTCTCGCCGAAAATAAATTTGTTGATGTTTCAGGTGAGCTACAGAGATGGGAGTGACGATGAGGACGAGCTGGGGGAGGGCAGCAGCAACGCCATGCAGCTCGACGGGCTCAACTCCGTAAGGATTATAGACCTATCGATGTTTCGAAAATGGAAATCAGCTCCTTGAGAAATGAATAAATTTCTGAAAGAAAAAATTCTAGCTATTTGATCCGGAAATAATCTGCTAGAATTGCAAAATTACTGAATCGTATTAATTTTTACTGTCGACCACTAAAATATGCTTCAGTTTACTTTTTTTCTTGAAAATAAGTTTAGTCGTCCAAGAAGAGAAGGATAAACACTGCCCTGAACGGGCCGTCGAAATCCCGTAGAAAACTGATTGTCGACGCGATTGCAGAGGAAAGTGGATCTTCGGATTCAGATGATGGAGGTGAGACAGCCATTTGAATGAAGAAGAAACAGAGTGATTGCAGAGTTCTACAAAAACACGGTGAAGAAGCTGCTGGAGTCTTGTGCGAAGGATAAGATCAACGCAATGAACTGTTTCGGACAAACTGTCATAGACAAGGTCACTGTCGATCAGGCGAAGAAGTCCAACCTTCAAGTATGTTTGAGGATAGACCTAGGAAAATATGGCATTTCCTCTTGGATTCCTTAACGCTGATATTCTTGTTTTTATGAAGATCTTTATTGATAAAAAAAAAATGGAAATGATCGAGTTTTCCAAGATGCAATTCATCACTGATCTTTCTGCAATTAGAATGAAAATACCTCGACGAAAATGAATATTCTCCAAATTCGACGAAAAAAGAAGAATTATCGATCATCACTCTGCTAACCGTGAACAGAATCAATAGATTAATTCAGGACATGGCGGGATTCCTGGAGCAAGCACTGCACATCTACTCGTACCGAGTGGAGCACGCATTCACGGAAGCAAAAAGTGCGTGGGATGTGTTGACGCGGGGCCGCAGTGGAAAGAATGATGCTGGGAAGCAAAAGGGCGCAAGTGGAAGGGAGGACGAGGACGCTGGAGGAGGTAATGTCGCATCACTTTACTCTTTTCATGACAAAAATCCGAATGTCTTCGATTTCAAAGAGTTTTAACCGCTTTTATCGAACATTAGTTGATTTGCAAATGAGTTACTCGATTCAGGGAAACTTACCTTTAATTTCGCCTAACTTTTTCCATTTTAAAAGTTCTATTGCTACTCTCATATTTTTATGCTTGTTTGCAAATCAGCTAAAGGGTAGAAAGTAGTTTATAGACTATTTTGAGCTTATTATAGCTTGTGAATTGCCCGCTGTGATATAGAATTAGCAGTTTTCCTCGGCTTGTTTGTGGAGTGAATGCCCATATTTTCCATTCGTTCATCCCTTTGTGCCTATTTTGTCATGTGCAGATTTTCATTTTCCTCACAAACGAGTCGAAGACGTTGCTCATTCTTTTGGTCATCAAATTCACGTGATGTTCGACATTCACCTTACAATTATTTATATTTTCTTGAATAGTATCAATGTTGAGTCAGAAATGTGCGCGGAGAAAATTGAACTTATCTATAATTTATGGCAAATTTTTAGCTGAACAGTAGAATGATTTCAGGTCTGGAAGATGACTTGAATAGTCGTGGAAAGAAGAAGAAGAACGATGATGGAAATGAGAAGAGTATGTCTGATGATAGTGAATTGATAAAATGTCTATGTTCCTCTTTTCAGTTCACATTCTGGACCGTTTCGAAAGCATGCGAATCGAACCCTTGAATAAATCGATCCAGGAAAACGCAGAAGAAAATGAAGAGGAGGAGGAAACCACTGAAAATGGTAGGGAAATGACGAGTTGAAAGTAATGCAAACATTGGTGAGAAAGTATTCTAAGAATGAATTTTTCTCCAGAATGATAAATTTCTGTTCCAGTTTCTACAGTTTTCATTTCTACTCATTACTTTTATTAGCTATCTCATCTATTTTTAAACTGAAAGTCTCAATACCCAATTTCGGAATTCTGTGAATGGGTATGCCTCTTTTCAGTGGAGAAATCAGCTCTGAAGTCAGGCAATGTGACGGAGGGCTACATCGACAGACTGGCCAAGGCTGAGGACATCGACAAATTTCTCGCTGACGATCTCAAAATCAGACGGGGTGTCTACGAGAAGTTCAGGAGAAATGTGAGTTTGTTACATTCAAACACGCTTTTCACCTCTTTCCAAAAGGCTCCCTCCATGAGAGACAGAGCTCACCTTTACGTCCTGGCTTTGGCCTTGCTTCTCCCAACTTTTCCTTCAACAGCGGGGAGGAAATAGAAAGGAAAGTGGAGAGGGAAAAGGAAGAACGTGTAAAAATGTGCGACGGAGAGAGGACTCTGACCATTTACTCAGCGGCATTTTTGGAAAGAGAATAATAGCGTTCTAGGAAAAAAATAGTATCTTTTTCAGAAGAACCTCGAAAACAACATGAAAGAGAGCATCGTTTTCCTTAGCGAGTCCAATTCTGCTGACATTGTCTGTTCCACTGCTTTCCAGAAGGTAAACTTATGAATGTTTTGCAAATATATACTATTTCTCATTTCTAAAATGAATAACAGCTTATAAGGGGTTCTATTTTTGCAGGCAATTTCCCGCCAGCGCGAGTCGTCAGCAGCCTCGATGCTGCTGTATAACGGACAGTGGAGCGGCGATGGCAGACTCATCTACCTGCACAGGGAGATCGACGCCATGCAGACAGACACTCTGTCCATCTCTCCCGAGTCACTCAATCCAGATTTGGCCGTTGGAATGCATAGTACGTTGAATTTTATGAAATTACGAATATCTTGAGGCAGTTTTTGGAAAATACATTCCTAAATTTCGAATAAAAATGAAAACGGAGAATAGATTATGAAATTTCGCAAACCGAAACGACGTTTCTCCAAAATTCCTGTTTGAAAGCAAAAATTTGTTCTTTTACAATGTGCATTTCTTGACCAATTTGATTGCAGACATTTTGTGCAACGTGATGCAGCCGAATCCGACTCAATACGGTCGCGATCTGCCCATCGATCCAAACAAAACACAGACTTCTGTTGTCATTCGAGGGTGAGAATATTTGCAAAACTAGCTTCTGAATTGGAAGTTGTTACGTCCTTTTCAAACTATATAACTCGTCCTTTGCAGCGGTGGAGTGAACCAGGAGCTGATCGAGGCGACGCGCAGAGAGATGCAGTACGACGTGGGGGACGACTTGCCCGAGTCCGATGTGCCTCCCGAGGTTCCCACCGAACGACCCAGCAGTGTCATGACTAACTACGAGGTATTCACTCTCTTCCTCTCTGAAATAAGGTAAATTCCATTTTCAGGATCAAGAAATGAAGCCAGACGTGGCTGTGCTGGACAATGTGGCCGATGAAATCGCCACCCAGCTAGCATCGCAGCCAAAAGCAGGAACCAAGAAGCAGGTTCTCATCTCCACCAAGGATCTCAATGAGGTTGAATTTTACTTTCACTATTTAGTTGAAAATTTCGTACTTTCCATTTTGTACTATGGAAAAGAATCAAATTGAGTAGAAAAAATCAAACAGATTTCTTATCACCTTATTATCAACTCCCATCTTTTTCGAATTTAAATGCTTGAACACCCACTTTTCTCATTAATACCCACCGTTTGCATCGTTGAATAATGGTTCTAATCTCGTTCAAAACTTGATTTGATGACCAATTTTAGGCTCTCCACATCGAAAACAAGCCTCTGTTCTACAACACTCCCGGCATCGATTTCGATCCCCTTAACAATCTGCTCAAGATGAAGCTGGAATGTTTGGAACGAATTGAGGAAGAAGAAGAGGAAGAAAGAAGAGAAAGGAAAGAGGCCGAGTCGGGACAGAATCAGACGAGAAAAGTGACTTGGAAGAAGAACATGGACGCAGAGGAACTCAACCTGCCTGAGCATGACAATCAGGAGGAGATGAAACATGTTGAGGTGGGATTATGAGAAATCTAGAAAGCTCTGAAGAAATAATTTATCACTATTTGAAACATTGGCAGTTATCTAAAGTTAGCCTTATAGTTCTCTCCTGAAATGTGGGATGCCCATTTTGATAAATCAAGACATGATTTTCCAAATCCTAAGCATAGACAATGAGATGGAAATTTCAGGAAAGCAAATTGGCATACGAATTGCATCTGCTGGATGAGGCCTACAACGCAGAGCCTACTCGATTGCAGTTGAGAACGCGAGTGGAGGCAGTTGTGCCAGGGCCTGAAGGCAAGAAGAAATGGCTCGAACCGGGCAAATATCTCGTTCTCGCTCAAAGGGAGGTTTATCCAGTAAGTTCTTTGCGTTTTGAATACGAAAAAGTTGTAAAACCCAGTTTATTATTTCTTGAAATGTAGAACAGTTTTGCGAAGAAAAAAGCCTTGAAGGAGAACTAACACCTAAATTTCGAGATGACTTGATTTTTCAAGAAGCCAGTGCTAAAATCTTCAAAAAATATATATATGAAAGAAACGAAGGATAAAATTTAGAATGAAAGTTTTTCAAATCTTAAATCTTTTAGACAATTTCACGATTTTATTTTTTTTCAGAAGAACTATCCAGCTGATCCGTATTCGGAGGAGCTGATGATGAACCTAAGCCAGAGCGGCAGCAGCATGCTGGAAGACGAGCCAGACTTCGGAAGTGACCGCAGCCAGGAACCCGCCAGTGGACTGGTCGACGAAGTCGAGGCTGCCTCAATTGGGCCTATCGGGTCTGACGCTGACAATTTTTCCACTTCTATCAAATCACCCAGAATTATCGCTTCTGTGAGTTTATTATTATTATTATTATTATTTTTTTTTTTAATTTGAGTGAACATTATTGGCCTTTTGAATAATTCTTCACGATGTATCCTCGTCATCGTTTATAAAAGTCGCATAAAGTTAGAGAAGGAATAGACAAAACTTTGATCACATTCACAAATGATGATGGCCACATCGCAATAGAAATGTGGAACAAAACTATGATACCTTCAAAAATTTTAAATTATTAGCGAGTTATCTAGATTTGATATTTTCATGAAAACAGCAAATGATGGATGCTTTGCAGGTGGACGACCTGTTCCAGTCTGACGATGTGCCCCCTCCCCCGACCTACCTCGAGGCATCCGACATCGAGTTGGACGTGGAGGTCGCGCCTCAGGCCAACCATCCTTCTAGTGAAGGGTGAGGCTCATATGCAAAACAAATCGCCTTTAAATAAGCAAATTCCCGCCTTGCTTTACAAATTTTGGTGAAGATATTTCAACTCAGCTTTCATTTTCATACACACATCCTAGAAAGTTTTATCATTCTACCGCCTGAGTTTCCTATTTATTTCACGCGTTTGAACGAATTATTTCAGAGAGAAGAGGGATGAGTTGGAAGGTCGCTACGACAACGTGGCCGATGTGCCTGTGATCGAAGACATCGGCGGAGTGATCGAGACCGAGAATGAGGTGATCGAGCTGAAGGGAAAGGCTGACGATGCGCACTGGAAGGGCAGTGGTAGGGGGATTGAAATGGATCGCGAATTAGCTAAATCTCATATTTTCAGCTCAAGCAAGGAAAGAAATGGAGGCCAAGAAGAAGCAGAGAAAGCCAAGGACCAAGAAACCTGCCAACAAGATTCTCGAGTAAGTTTTGGATTGAGAGATCATAATTTGTTGGAACATTTAGTTTTTTTATGAATAGATCTATCGAAAATTTTACCTAGACTAAATGAATTAATAGTTCTGTCGCACTTTATTCAATTTTTAGTCTGTATCGTCCCATGGACCCAGACGAGAAGCAGGGCCTCCATTCCATGTATCGCTTCAAATTGGTAATTTTTATTAATTTTTTCTTACATACTTCTGTCGTCAAAAATGTTGCCCTATGAAATAACAGTCCACTTTTGTTCCATATCTTTACTTATCTCCTTTTTCCTACCTCCTTCTTTCTAATTTTCCCACTAATGAAGAAAGAACAGTAAAGTCGAGCCGCAAAAGTGGATTCTTGCACTTTCATAGAGTAGCATTTTTGTGAAGGAATGGAAAATAACTTTAAATTTCCAGGCGAGCAATCCTAACAGTCTGATGCGCAAACCTGAAGTGCTGCGTCCGATCGATGCAAAGAGACAGTCGACTGTGATGACCAGACACATGTCCAGAACCAGTCCAGAAGAGATCATACACGCAAGGGTAGAAATGAAACTCACTGAATCAATTAATTATCTTTTTGCCATTTCAGAACCACGCCAATTTCGTGCATCTCGATGACGTGACCAGAGATGAAATCCTCTCGAAGCTGATTATGGGCGAGAGAGGCAGGGAATTGAAGGCGGCTGTGTCGATCTTCACAGACCTGGATGCGTTTAGGCCCAAAGAGTGAGTTAATTTATACCTTCACGTTTTTCGAATATTCAAAATTTAGAATAATAGCATTCCTTTAGCGACCTGGAAAGAGCGCAACATGTCGAAATAGTATGTAGGAATAGGAGAGAGGGTAGAGAATGTAGGGGAATCTTATCTTGCTTTTGCATACTATTTCGCTATGCTGCGGCGCTGCGATATTGCGCTCTTTCAAGGAGGCCCATTTCTTTCCATTCTGTTTTCGATAGACTCTGGGTTTTTCTCCTACACGAATAACTTGATTGTTTTCAGAAAGTATCCTAGCCAAATTGTGGGTGAGGCAGAAGTGGACGCAGCGATCGACGACGAAGTGTTCTACGATTCGCAGGATCATTTCGACAAGGACGACTTCGGGGGCGTGCCGATGGCTGCTGACGAGCCTGGCCCCTCCACAAGTGCGGCTGCGAACAGGACCAACAACAGTCTCTCTGCTCTCGCCAACATCAACCCTGCCTGGCAGAAGGCTGCTAAGGTCAAATTTATGCATTTTTTAAAGAATGGACACAAAGTTTTTTTTTCAATTTCAAAGTCAACATTCTTTGCTGCTTGAATCGGAATTACAAAGTTCTTTCACAAGTAACATCTACATCTATATCTGTAATCTCACAAACTTGCGCGAAATAGTGTATAGGGTTAGGAGAGATTAAGAAAACGTTCTAGCTTTTGCATAGTTTCTTTTAAGTTGCGAGTTTGTAAGATTTCCAAACTACCCATCTATCTCAAATTTTTTTTCTGGTGAAAATTTTTATTTAAAAAATGACTAATTTCAGGACATGTACCAGAAAATGGGCAGAATTCGTCTGGAAGTCACTCAAATGGACATTTACGGCTACAACGACAGTGCTGAGGAGGAAGGACTTTATGTGGGGTTTTTCTCCCTTTCTTTCTGAATAGTTGAAATGTTGCAGATGGACGAATTGCAAGGTCCGATCAAGGCTCCTCACATCGACACTGCAGTCATGAAGAGGGAAATCGGAGCTGTTCTGGCCAATGACAAGGTTTGCTGATTTGAGTTTGAGTTCTTGTGGAAAAAATAATATTCGAATTGCAGTACTCGTACAACGTGATCAAGAAGATCTACGACAAGTGCAAGGAGCAGAAGCACAAGGAGACCACGGTCGCTGCCATTGAAAATGACAGTTTGTATGCGGCTGACTATGACAAAGGCACGTTTTTTCTTATATAAGCAAGATGATTTGACTTTAATAGAAAATACATACAACCATCAGAAACGTACGTACGAAGAGTGTATCATCGATTTTGACTAGACTGATGATTTGTTCGAACTTGATAGCCGTAACTTCTTCTTTGTTTGTCCCTATTCTCTCTTTGAAATTTCGAAGTAAGGCAGAAAAAACGAAGAAAATGATGAATAGCGATTGTCGAAACTAAAAATCGAATTTTAAGCTCAACTCCAAACAGTCCTGATTTGATGAAAACAATCAACTATTTTCAGACACCCTGGAAATGTCCCGCTTCATCACAGAGCAGCCGGAATACCACGAAGATGATGAGGTGTTTGAAGGAGCAGATGTGAAACTGGGCGGTGGAATGAAACATGGAAAGAAGAAGAGCAGCATGGGAATGAAGAGACTCTCCGTTGGGGAAGTGCCTGAATTTCCATCGCCGAAGAAGATGCATCTCACTGAGGGAGAAGTCGAATCGCCTGTCAAAGGTAGGGAACGCTTTTTGAGTTAATTTGTAAACAAAACTCGCTACACGCACTTGTCTTCCTTCACCGTTAAAGTGTTCACTTGACCCTTTAAAATCTTCCTTCCCTACCTTCAAATAACGAGAAAGAAACGAATAACATGGAATTGACCATAGACAAAAAGATCGTTTTCAAAGATTTAATTTCTACTTTTACTAAGACGTTTATTTTTTCGCACATTTCGGTTTCACTGTTTTCAGGAGTGCATACGTTCTGCTCGATGGCCTCGGCCCTCCACTTCCGCCTACCCGAGAATGAACGCAAATGTGCTCGATCCAACTACTTCGTCATGAGTCTGCATCGATGCAATGAAAAGGTTGAAATGATAATTCAATTTTAAAATAGCGTCTCAAGTTGCAGAAGATGAAGATCTACCAGGAGAAGCCAGCCAACGTGGCCGACGTGACTCGTGCAGACGGCAGCGTGCCGGGCAGCTGCTCCAAGTGGATGTCCGACTTCTGCTTCGTCAATGCAGAAGACGTCAGGAAGAAGGACTTCGAGAGAACGGCCTATCTGGAAGAGGATTCTGATGCCTACGACGACAACGATGAGGAGGACGAGAGGAGGAGGCTGGAAGACATTGAAGAGGAGGAGGAGGAGGAAAGCGACGACAGAGTGACTGATAGACACAGTGATATACCGGTTGGTGAATTAAATATTGGTTTTCTTTTAAAGGAAATTTTTCTAACTTGAAATTGTATCTACGTCAAAAATGTTGGCAGACAGTGCGAAGGTGTTCGGTCTATTTTGTAGTGTTGTGATGTGCGGACTGTTTTTTGCAGATCTTTCTGTGAATTGCGAATTTTTTTTTGCATTGCCGAAATTCATGATTCTCTCAAAATTTGCTATCATTTTTCGTCAGAGGATTGAAAGATTTTATAGAAATCATATAGACCGAATCCACAGTCAAATTGTCAAGCGAGGGTGCGATAATTTCAATCGCACATCTGGTTATTTTTATTATCGCATTTTCACTTTATTTTAGATAGTTTTCATGAATTTTAAATTATAAATATTCTTCCAAGGCAACAAATTATTAGCATTTTATCTTGCAGCCATTCCGCCCGAGACGCCGCTTCGACTCGATCTTCGCGGACATTCCGCAGCCAGAGAGGACGATTTTGCTGGACACTCAGAGTCAGGATAACGAGCAGAACGAGCTGAACGGAGTGGAGCAGGCACTGGCCAATGGGGATGTGACCGTGAATGGGCAGGAGTCGGAAGCCAAGCAGCCTGTCATTCAGCAACAAGTGGAAGAAGAAGAGGGCAGAGAGGCTGAGGAAGCGGCAGTAGCGCAGTCGAAGCCAAAACGAATCGAAAGCAATTTCGAGATGCAGGAGGAGGAGGAGATCAACGAGGACAGCGTCAATGGCATTCTCAGCGACAGGTTCTTCGATCCCATGTAACACAATTTGGGCAGTCATTTTCATCGGAATTGTTTCTCGATTTCTTCCATGTAAATTATTTTATTTGCAATTCTACAAAACCTCATCTCAACCATACCTAAATGCAATCTGAACCCTTTGATGCTCTCTAACGAATGTTACTTGTTAGTCATGTATTTGACGCTTTCTTATTTTTTTAAAGCAAAATCTCACTTTCTTCCTCTGTAA
Organism: Diploscapter pachys; assembly: GCA_002287525.1. Taxonomy (NCBI): domain Eukaryota; kingdom Metazoa; phylum Nematoda; class Chromadorea; order Rhabditida; family Rhabditidae; genus Diploscapter; species Diploscapter pachys. The sequence continues at coordinate 17,096 of LIAE01006496.1, read as the reverse complement.
TTTCCCGAGAAATTCTTTAGAGAAATTAGCGAAACGATATTCTAAAAGGTTGGCTTCGTTGATTTCTTTTTTAATCTCTAAGCATTTCTCGTGTCGTTCTTACCGATTTTTCGCAAGTTCTCTGGAAGAATTTCTCAAAGTTCTACAAACCTCATCTTAACCATGCCTGAAACCAATTTGTAAACAAAATGACAGTTTATTTCTCTTGAACAACTACTTCCACTACCAGTTCATATTACCTCTTCACTTTCATCAGTCAACCTTACTCATTTCATTTCCGCACTTCTCTAGAGAGCCTTAGAAAACGTGTCCTACCAAACAACAAGTAAATGCCGTCATTATTTGTTTGCTATTTCTCCCCATTTATAGGTCTTTTCTCGTTCTAAAATGCCTCTATTTATTTGGAACCCTTTTTTTGTATATTTTTGATTATTTATTCGGTTGTTTTCGAGGCCAGATCTCCTGTTCTTGGGCAGAACTTGAGTCACTTCATGTCTAAACTTATCTCCATGATCTTCATTAATATTTCAATTTACTATGACATGAACTGACTCACCTATTTTGTCAATTCGCTCCTTCTGTTCATTATATTCTTTTTTCTAAATTAAACGAAACAACTCTCTCTCCCGAATCAAAGCTATCTCTTTCATGCCAAATATCCCATTTTTCTGTTTTTATGCTGTAGCTACAGCGCGATCTCTGTGCAAATATAGTGATCAGGAGTTGCCGATATTTTGATCTTCTTCCTTCTCTTCATTATCATTATTTCGAGTTGGTCATAATAAACGATGCTCTGTCATTTTTTCAACTGATTTGTATGAAAGAGGTTTCGAGCCTCATAGAATACTGTAGTTCATTTGCTAAACGAACGAGAAGCTGATAAGTTCTGTAGATGAATCGTCTGCTGCAGCCCTTTGCAGCCAGATCTCCATTTGTGGCCTGTTCCTCCTCAGTCACTCAATCAGCCCAGATCTCGAACAGTCCAGTCGACATGAAGCAGCGATACATTCCTCCACATCCCACCCGAAACTCGCAGGGATTCGCTGTAAGCGAACTCATTTTGAATTTCAATCGAAATGTCTCTTCGTCAAGGGTTACTTTCTATAATTCATTTAAGCCATAGTTCTCCATAATGAAGTTGCGTTCATTTTCATTTTCGCAATAAAAATGGGTAAGTATTTGGAAGTCTACGGATAAATGTTATACAAATTCAGCTTTGAAACCTATTCTGCTTTCACTTCGTTTTTTCTGTTATAAAGTAAAAGCAGAAGTTCAATTTCAGATGCTACCGAAACAACTAAACCACTACCAGAAAGCGCTCAGTAAGGGGCTCAAACGTGCTGAGGGCAAGCGGTTAGTATTTTCATGTTGATTTATTGCTAAATCCGATGGACTAGCTTCCAAAATTTACGGGTTATTTCCCATCATTTGCCAAGGAACGAGTATTCTGGGTGCAATAATATAGTTCATGCAATATTTGAGAGTGATTTAGAGAAGCTAATCACTTTTGTGCCCTTGTGTTGCATCGCAGGAGGGAACGGAAACTCTTTTCTATGTCTAATTCTCTCTATCTGTTCGTACCCTCTACTACAAGAGAGCCACATATCGGAACGAATAGTTACTGATTAAAGTCGAGTAATTCCCATGAAATGTACTTCTATGATTTAATGAAGTCTTCTTCACGTGGAACATCCAAAACGAGATTAGGGAGAAAATGATTACCTTTCCTTTTTCCGATAAAGTTGCACTAAAATGACGATTTTTTGATGATTAAATGTGAAAATCCAAATCTCCTTTCTCTGCAAAAATTTGCCAAACTATTTTATATTTCTCGATAAAGTCTCATCTTACAGATTTGGAATCGACGTTGGACTTGAAGACAAGCTCTTAATTCGGAGTTTGGGCAACAGATTCCGCAAACTGGATGGCAAGAAAATGGCACATCTGTCATACCTCATGCAGGAGAATTTGGGGAATATTGTGAGTGGAATACAATAAATCATTGTTGAGGATAAAATTTATTCTGACTCGAATCAAAGTTTCTAATTTTTCGACGAGACATCCCTCATTTTGCAATTTCCCACTTCTAACCAGCACACTTGTGATTTTCTCACTTTATGAGTTTTCGAAATGAACTATAAATGATGCGATTGCAGCTGTCTCTGGACGAAAAGCTGTCTGATCTGCAGGTGCAAATCACAGAAGTCAAAGTCGACCCCGGATTCACGCTCATTTCTGTGCAGTGGCTCTGCAAAGGAGAAGGCAAAGATCAACTCATCGGTTAGTTAATTATGTCAACGAATTTCTCCTTGAAGTAATCGAAGTCGAATAGGAGAAATATACGAAGCGGGATTTGAAGAAACTAGTATTGTGGAGAAATGTCATCTTTTTTATTTATCAAAATTTCGCATAATTATATTTTTAAATAATCACGTTTATGAAATTTGAGAAAAATCCCTGGAAGAAGAGAAGCATCGGTTGCGAGCGAATCTCTCCCAAGTCGTCGGCACAACCTGCCCGCCCATCAGATTCCTTCGTAAGTTCTATGTTTGGATAATTCGAAATTGTTCCGCATTAAATTTATTTGAATTAATACTACTTGTTTTCGTATTCATCAGAATCGAAACGAGATTGGATTTTGAAAAGCTGAAATCTCAATTGTGCTCCAAAATTTCGGGGCCTGAGTTGGAACAAAATTTATTCTAATAATTACAAACTAAAATGAATTGGAATTCCGTCTCACGTGGATATTCATTTTGAAACTTCCAATCTTTTTCAATGCGCACATGATTGTTCTTTCACTAGTACCAAGCGATTTTATATTTTCTTTCAAATTTATGAAACTATTATCATTTCATGGAGGAATACTCTTCATTTTCAGCTGACCGGCGACTGCTCCTTGAAATGGATATGGATAAGATTTTCCGCGAAGCTGACTATGGAATGGATTACAGGTCAAGCATGAGATTGTTTACTTGAAAAATCATAATATGAATGATTCTTTTCAACTCTAAAATCACTATCTATCTATCTTATGCAAAGCAATTGAAGTTACGCTATATTCATTGGCAAATGGGATGCTATTTGGAAGAAGGAATTAGTCAAATTACGAATTTTTAGATAACAATTCTGAATTTTCAGAGCTGTGAGTCACACGGGTCGAGTTTGGGGCTCTTCGATCCGAGATCAGGCCATTCTGAATACGCCTCTCAAATATGGACCTGAAAAAGCACCGCCTGCTTGGAAACAACGGGTTATCGAGTTGAAGCTGAAACGGGTCAGAGAGGAGGAGGTAGGAAATAATTTTAATTGAAATCACTAAATAAGTGCAATTTCAGGGAAAATCTAAAGCCAACTCTAATTATTCAAACGAAAACGAACAAGCGAACAGTAAATCTGCTAGTCCGAACAAATTGTGATACTTTCGAATAAAAATAGATTTAGATTAGAAACTTAAAATAATTTATTTATCCCAAAACATCTGGAGAGTTTTAAAATAAACATCTCCTTCATTGACGTCACTTCTTTTCCACTCCGGAATGTAGCTGTTATACACTTTTCTGTCTTTTAAACAGCGTGTCTTCCGTCGGAAGTAATCGATCAGTGGGTTTCGGAGATCATCGAATAACAATACTCGTAGAGCAACGATGAACACAACCATTCTGAAATTAGAAGTGATCAATTTTAAATTGGCTAATTATTGACTATGAAAGGTATTTTTATAAGAAATAAAAGATCTATCGAAAGAGCTCATTGAATTTCGAAGTGTTGCTTGCAGTAGAGAAGTGCAATTAGTTTGAATTTGCAAATGATTTTTTTTAAAACTTTTTAAATAAAAAAATTTTGTGCTATGGAAAACAAAAACTGACAAACTAAAGGAGGCCTCCATGAATGCATAGGTCAGTTGCATTTCATATGTCATTTGTTGAATTGCAAAGTACAGAGCAATTCCTATGATGCAACAGGCTAATCCCAAACAGAAACTACCCGCAATAATCAAAATCTTCAACTCCTAAAATTCGATTTTACGGAAATTTTCAGTTTAACAAAAAAGCACCTGTAGAATAGTAATGTTAGCAACTAGTTGAAACTTCGCAGAAAGCGAATAGACCTTGCTCCATAAACTCCGACTATTCAACTGGTCCATTCTTCGTTTATTGTAATCAACTAGAAAATAGAACGCTAATGTATGCGCGATAATCAGTAGGAAAATCAGGAAGCACAGAATGCACATATACAGTGGCTCGATAAGATAAACTGAATTTAAAAATCGGATTTTAAATTTAGTCTAAAATAGTCACTAAATGCGGCGACAAAAACAGAAATAGTTGTGTTTGCTTCGATATAGAGAAGAAGTAAAACAGCTATCCAGGTGCGATTCTTCTTTTCGTAGCCTTTTCTGTGGAAATATGAAGCAAATCCTCGTTCTAAATGACTTCTTATGTTTAAATACTTTTTTTTTTAAAATAAAGTTATCATAATTTTATTCTTATAATAAAATTTCTTAATATATATTTCTCCTGAATTCAAGCAATTCACTTTTTAAATTCAGTTTAAATTTGTCTAACTTTAACTATCTAGCTATAAAAATAATTCGATATAAAGAGTGAATAATAAAGTTTCGAAACCCATTCAAAAGGGTTTTATATTTAAAAAAATAAAAGCGGAGGTTGTTTTATTCATGAAAAGCGCTCTATTTGTATCCAAGAGTGATTCCCACGAAAGGAGATCAACCAATATTCTTAAAATCTCGATGTCCGTTGCTCGTACATCATCCAGGTAAAAATATTTAGTGACTGATTCCATATTTGAGGGACTTTCACCTGCGAATACAACCGACGCGCCTCCTAGATAGTTTGATTAATTAAAATATTTATTCTTGTAGAATGCACGTTTAACAATCGGAGAATAGTCTTTCAGTGATCGACCAGTTATCTACTAGAGGGATCTCACAAAGCTAACTCATAAGTGGTTATGTAGATATCCATTAGAAAGAAATTGTAATGCCCTGCTGGGTTCTGTAAGGTAGTGGCAAGAGGACAGTACCTTTTCCCAAACAGATGTCCTGCGAGTGTCGGTGATTACAGAATAATCATTTTACTTGGCAGCGGTTAATAGGAAAATTTATATCAGAACGAGCGAAAAGAACAAGAATAAATATCTTCCCAGCAAGAGCTATATCATGTGATAAAACATTACTTGTGCGTTATCACATTAATAGTTTTTATTAATTAATTTTCTATTGGTGGCGCGTCGGTTTTATTCGCAGGTGAAAGTCCCTCAAATAGGGAATCAGTCACTAAATATTTTTACCTGGATGATGTACGAGCCACGGACATCGAGATTTTAAGAATATTGGTTGATCTCCTTTCGTGGGAATCACTCTTGGATACAAATAGAGCGCTTTTCATGAATAAAGCAACCTCCGCTTTTATTTTTTTAATATAAAACCCTTTTGAATGGGTTGATCTCTTTCTAGTAAATCAAAACGAAGTTTTGACTATTAAAATATTATCTGCAGAATCCGAAATAAGATGCGAGTAATTCGTGTTCAGCGTGGTCGATCGATGTTGATGGACTTTTTAGTGAATTTTGTAAGGCACAATGATCCACCTCGAAATTCTGTCTTCGCTTACAGACAACCATTTAGTCCCCAAGTGGTGATTATCATCGTACTGGCGTATATAATGATTTTTCCGTTCAAAGTGAAACGATCATATTTCGAAAAAAAAATTAATTTCTCTAACAGCACTCACTTTTATGGCAATTGTCATATACCAAAATGTTTCCAATAAACTGGGCTATAATAATATGCACTAAAATCGGGTACCATTTGCGTTTTGCGAACGTACTGATCGAAAGTGTCGGAAAATTGACCAGTTTTGACTTTTCGGCCCAGAACTTTTTATGTAAGCACAGGATCGGAAAATGTTGTCAATGAAAGTTGTTTATCTCATCGAGACGAAGCGTTGATACCAAATTTGACAAATTTAGATGCTTTTAACGATTTTTGAATTTTCGAGTACGACATTCGCTACAACGTAAACAACGCGCGCCCGAGCTCCGGGACCTCGATTTTCCGATTCTCCACCCTCGATTACAGTATTAGGGGTCATTTCCAGGAAAATAATTTTGGAGCTGTACCGTCTTCTCAGTAATGCTTCACTTTTGTATAGAATGGCCGATATGTCGACGTCGAAATCCGATCTTTCGTCGTCAACCAGACGCTAGAACGATTTGTCTATCAATTTCCTGCGCTTTTGTGCAAAAAAAGAATTTCAATTTTTGACTTCAGAATCCTCCAGTCGATTTATTCGGGAAAATTTTGAGATATCTTAGAAAGTCGAAATGCGACTTTCAAGAGGCTGCCACGAAATTTTTGTTAATAAAAAGTTCAATATTTTGGTATTTTTAGAAAGCACTCATCAAGTGCTATCTACTTACAAAATTTGAGCGTTTCTACTATTCGTTTTTATACTCTAATTTTGGCTCGAAAATGAGATATTTGAACTTTCAAACTACCGTAACTCGCTTATATCTGATCCAAAATCGGCGTTCTTTTTTTTAATCGACGTGGAATGGTGAACTCTACAACATATTAAAAATAGTGTCTCCAAAAATCGATTTAAAGAAAGTTATTTCCGAAAAATCACTTTTTCAAACTTTGGAGTACTGTAGCTCCGCCCCCCGATCTCGAAAATGACCCATTCTTTGCGCGGAAGTAGGACTTCTATAGGCCTCTCGATTAAAAAAAACCCCATCGAAAATGGATTAAAACTGGGCGAAAAAAGTCGGAACAACTGATTTCGTGACAGAGATCAGAAAACATCACTTTTTGAACACGACTTTCGTCGATATCTCGATCTCTGATATAGTTTCGACCCCGAAAAGTACCCCAGGGTTTTCGACCACGCTGAACACGAATCTGACATCGAAATCAGCTGTTGAACCAACCAGAATGAGTTTTACATCGATTTTTATGTTCAAAAGGTCACGCATTGTTAAAAGCGAATACAACCTCCGCCGGCCGCCTTCGGCGGCCGGCTGATTTATGCAAATTTTAAAAACCTCTAGTTTTTCTTACCGCCTATTGTAACTGAGGTGATGAAGATCGTTTGTGTTAGGGCTCTCGTTCTTATTATCGATGCCAAAATCAGTGGATAATCCGTTTCTATTGACCCTAAATGCAATGGCTACTTGATTCATAGGATGAAATTGTAATAATTACCATAAATTTTCCAGTGTTCTATTTGATATAGTATGATTATGAATCGACTAAATATACCAGTGGAATGAGAGACTATGCAAAAATTTATGCAGATTTTGAAATTTCTATGCATTAGTCCGCTTTTGGAGGCATACATAAATGCAACGCCTAATAATAGCAAGCATATCATATCCAGCAACACTTCTGATATTAAGATTGCCTATAAAAATCATTTCTATTTAGAAACCAAAATTTATCAATCTACTCGATTGTTATGACCTAACTAATTGGTATCAATTTAATACTATTTTGAATATGCCTGCGGTAAAAAATTAAAAATGGATAGGATGGGAGAGTAAGTTATGATGCCAAAATGAGCAACTCGACATGTTAATTATTTTTATACCAGGTTTATCCTATCCTGACTATAGCATATAACATAATCCTCGTATATCCATTTTATCAGGTTTTTTTTAACTTTTTAACGCAATCATATTCAATTAGCTTCAATGCATATTTTGAAAATAAGTTTCAATTCGATTTTTAGAGGGTTCTAATAATTTAATGTTCTCGTTACCTTAAAAATGGGTGTTTTCGAGTAATGATCTTCGGGAAACACCAGCAAAAGAATAGCAATGCTGTATCGCGAGCCCGAATAGGTGAAATTGTACAGATAAATTGGAAGCATATGATTATCTTCAAATAGTCACTCGAATAGGCAATATTAACTCCGGCTAATGGTTAGCATAGCAGTTTTTCCACGCGATTAGAGAACTAGTTGTTAAGATGGACATTTCACTTCTGTAAGAAACCCATATCGACACCAAAAGCCCAGTTGTTGCATCGATTGTCGAAGTCTGCAATTCTACGCAGGTGCCAACATCTGAAGTTTCAAATTCGAAAATGTCTGCGCAGGTGGAATGTTTACAAAAATCGAAATCACATGATAGCAGAATTTCATATAGGGTTCAGATCCTAAGTGGTAAACGCCCACGAAAATATTAAGCCCAATTAAAATGAATGTAACGTTAGCCTAAAACTAATCAGATAATGAAAACTAGACACGATTTATGATTTACAAACGACAAACTTTTTGCATTGTGTTCATCCATGTAACTTAAAAACTAGTTCGCGCTTCATTGATCTAACTTCATTCCTTAGAATTTGAAAATGTTAGCTGCGTCATTAGAGCATATCGACATTGAAACATTCTATCCGTATTCCCACTTTTTGTTACTTAACATCCATGATATGATCTCTTGGAATTATATGTGCTTTGTTTTATTGTGAAAGGGTATGTGTTTTATATGCAACATGGGTTTCGAGGAAATCTCGCGCATTATTCAAATTGGCATTTGACTAGGAATAGGACTGGAAAGGGTCAAGATTGATTTTCTGCAATTTTTCCTTCCCCATTTCAAATATAGAAATCCTTATTCGTTTTTGTCCATCCTTTTCCCAGGAAAATTTAATTTTGATGAACTATGGATAGGGTTGCATTCAGGTGTGTGCAGAATTCCGATTCCGACCTCGGAGAACTTTCGATTCCGGTTCGTGGAAAAATTCAATTCGGACACCAGTTTCGAATCCGAATTTTTCAAAACTGAAATTCCGCACACCCCTGATTGCAGCGAGCAGAAATTTTTCTATCTGGTTTCTTAATTCTGCCTTATTTCAGATCAAATACATTAAAGTCTCCGTCTTATCCAGGAATTTCCTTACATGAAACATTTTTACAGGTTTATGATAATTTACGAGAAGACGCAAATGTCAAAGGAATTTATGTTTATTCGAGACAGTCTCAAAGATCAGTTAGTTTGTGATCTAAAAAATCGTTAACGCTAGCTATAAAAACAGCTGTTTTCAGTTATATGTCAAAAATAGACGAATCTCATGAAAATATAATTCTTCAGACATTTAAATAATTATAGATCAGCTCCATTTTGCATATGCTCGCATTTCTTAACTTACCTTTAGAAATTGAGAAATATTCGCGAATATCATGTTAATCGAGTCCTTGATTAATTAGTTGAATCCAAAATATTCAGCTTTTCTTCTTTGATTTAGTCAGCTACCTAATCCCGTTGGTTGGTAGGATATTATTGCATTATATGTTCCGATAGGCAAGTTATGCTTACAGGAATTCACGACAATTAATTAATTATTGAATAGATTATTTTTAAAAATTTGATCATCTGATTCATTCCGAATGAATGACTTGGTGTCGTCTTGACCGAATCTGCTGAATGTTCCCTTTGTATATCTACAATATCAGCAGAGGCGATGGAACGCAATGGGGAATTGGCGTGCTACTGCTTGTTTTCCCTGAGGATGGGTTTGCGAGGACTAATCTGTTTATGGTATCATAATAATTTTGTTCCGGTCCATTTTCGAAGATCGATAATTAAAGACAGGATAACAATTCTCAAATTAGATTAAAGGAAATTAGCCTATCGCTTATGCGCTAATTGACGACATTTAAGTAATTCGTGAATAATTTTGAAACCAATTTCAGTATTACACAATGCATAGAATTAAGAAGAAAAATACTATTGTCGATTGTAAACGACTTGGCCGTCGCAAGTGCCCTTCGCAACAGGGAAGGTGCGAAACGCGTCACATCCTCATGCGTTGCGACTTTCGTTGTGAAAAGCATTTTTCACACAAGATTCTGATTTTCTGTCGGAATTTCGCAATTATCCGCTAATTAATGTTAATTAGTGCTAATTACGATTAGATTATCGATTGTTGAGTGAAAATTTGTCTCGTTTTTAGCAATTTCTGGACGATTTATTGGAATTGAAACATTTTTATGATTTTCTTCTACAGAACGGTAGCGTTGATTTGGAGGAGCTCGTTGCAGAGCGGTACGCAAATGGTCGAACTTACTCATGCCTGAAAAACTGCTCAACAAATCATTTTATCTGAAAACAAGACAAAAAAAACTCGCGAAAAATTACGAAAAACAGGGAATAAGGCGAAATTAAAATCTGCTACTGTAATTATTCCCTAAATATCTACCAATTATCGCTAATTTTAAAATTTTTGTCGAAGAAAATCATAAAAATGTTTCAATTCCAATAAATCGTCCAGAAATTGCTAAAAACGAGACAAATTTTCACTTAACATTCGATAATCTAATCGTAATTAGCACTAATTAACATTAATTAGCGGATAATTGCGAAATTCCGACTGAAAATCAGAATCTTGTGTGAAAAATGCTTTTCCCAACGAAAGTCGCAACGCATGAGGATGTGACGCGTTTCGCACCTTCCCTGTTGCGAAGGGCACTTGCGACGGCCAAGTCGTTTACGATCGACAATAAGGTTTTAAGATCTCAACTTGCAGGAAGCTCTTTTTATTATTAGAGGATGGCTTCAATTTGTGCTTCTTCAGAATTTCCTTCTCTTCGTCCGTCCATTCAGGATTGTTCGGATCTGTCCTGTCCTTTCTGTGTGCCTCATAGTATTCCTCTTTGTTCACTCTGTAAGTAATTGAAGTTTAATCTAAACAGCCACTATCTAAAAATATCGACTTACGCCAAGTGTTTGTTTAGGACCCACTTTAATTGTCCTGGCTTTAGTTCCTTATTTGCATATTTGCCACTTTGACCGACTGTAAATTGGCAATATGTGCAGCCTTTTACTGGACATTTCATGTATCCGGGAGGTGCGCTTGCCTCATCAACACACTCAGAACGATGTTCTCTGCTTAAATTATCATCATTACAACTAAGTATCAGATATCTATACTTCTTCCCAATGAATAGTTATTCCGGTAGTTTGATTTTCATATTTTTCATATATCATGATAAATGGTTAATTAGACCCAATTATCCATGGAGAATTCATATTCAAATTGATACTAGAAAAATTAGAAAGAAACCTGTGATTTTTTATACCAAATTCTCAGTCAAAATTCGGTGGAAAATAGGAAACTCATTCAAACTTGTTGAGGTTGTGTTTTACCGGAATTACTAGATACGCCCTTTACTTACCTATAATGTTTCTCTCGCCCTTTATTTCCCCTAAATATCCTGAGGCATCCCTTTTCGCAGGGCATTAGCTTCACATCCTTGCCATTGCTGTCCTTGATCCGCTTTTCTTCGACCAGTTGCTTCAATTCGGATTCATGAAATTTCTGACGAGATTCCTTTTCTCGGTGTTGCTTTCTAAATTTGGGCCAATCTTCTACTACATGTAGGATTATTCGCTTACTCTAAATGGCAGTTGATATTTTCTATTAATTGTTGGAATTTCGTGCTCTCTATCGTCCATCCCATATTGCAGCCGTCAATCGGGCACTTGAAAATTTCCTTTTTATCGGATTGTGTTCCTGGCGGGGCTTGGCCAGGGCGTCCTTTGCTAAACATACACTTATTGTCAAACAGGCTGATAGTTATATGAAATTGAGTTTCAACATTTCTAGCCATCCGTTCAGAAATTTATATATTTATGCATAAGTATGTGTAAACTTTTTACCACGATTGTTCCTCCGGCTTTTCGTGCACTCTTCTTAAATTAGATTTTAAATATTTTGAAAGAACAATAAAAAGATACTTTATGTGTTGGTTGAATCCGCCAAGAGTGTCTGCCATAAATGGGCATGCAGTGCTTACTGGACAGTCCAATTTAAAGTTGTTCACGTTCGCTTCATGCTTGCTAAATTGATATTGATTACTCTTGAGTAGTGCGAATAGAGTTCATACTCCCTGTGGTCGGTCATTTCCTTGGGAGTGTATGCATAGAAGGTGCATTTTTGCCCATCCTTCCTTGTAACGTCGCACTCGCGTCTTTTGATCTCTTTTGACTTAGGATCGCCGTGCTTCTCCCTATAAAATGAAAATTAGCTAGACTTATTAGAAATCTGAACCCTAATCCTATATTCTGATAGCTTTTTCCACCGACTTACTTCATATGCTTTTTTAGATTAGATTTTCTATCCGTGCGGTATGTACACTCAGGAATACAGCATTCCAAATCCTTCAGTCTGTAATCGTCGTGAATTCTAAATAAGTATCGATTATTATCTGGACATGCAATTTATGTGTAAGAACCTTAAATGGGATAAAAGATACTGATCTGTTCCAAATGCCTTCTGCTTGCATACAGGGCATATAATGTTATTCATTCGATTATGTACCTGAAATTATACGAATTATAATTTTAAAATTTAAGTTTAGAAATTCACGGATAAATTTTGTTGGGCATTACGATTTCAATGTGTTAGCACGTCGTCTGTTATTTTTTGAAAATTTATTCTCCTCTAGCTTTTAGAGATCATTTTTGAGTATATACAGTGCTTACCCCTTTTCTAGATACCGTGAAGCCGTATTGAGCAAACATGCTGTCCTGCCCCTCTTTAGTCATTGGAATTGTGCTGACGAAGAAGTTATCCTGGTTGAACTTGGCAAATTCCTCGTAATAGGGACGAAGGACGCTGAAATTACAGCATTATTACTAATTAGCAGTATTCAAAGGGTTATCTTCATGCTTTTACAGCTAAACGCTAATGCCATGAATGTAAGGATTCGTAATTCGTTATGCATAAATTTACTTACGATTCCGGATTAGGCAAGTCGAAACAGATTGCCCTCCATTTGCCTTGCTTTCCATTTTTAATCCGAAGGCAGACATTTGTCGATTCAGGTCTTGGATGTTTCACGTTGCCGACGCCACTGCTTGCATAGGTGAAACTAAAATACACTATTTCTGCCATGTTCTCGATTAAATCCACTTCACATACTTGAAAATGGCCTCGACTGTGACCTTGTCCTTCCTCATGTCCTCTCCGATCCCTCTGTAGATGCCAAGCTCGAAACTGCCCATGTCCATATTTATCTAAATATTCTTGATGAAGCTTATTTATTTTTATATTCATCACTTTTACAATTCATGTACTATCTCGCCTATACACGCAGAAAGCACATTACTTCTTACCTCCTCATTTTGAGGATACATGTTGACGTCATCGAAACTGCCTCCCAGGCATGCCGAAAGCACATGGCCATATTGGTCCCCTGGTAGCGCGTTCTTCTCGGCGAATTTCACAGGTCCAACAGCTTTCAAATTAAGTGCATTTCTCCATTTTTTGGTTTGAGCTGTATCTAAAATTATCTTTTCATAAAGTTCTTTTTGTATTTCTAGATCGCTGATAGCTTACCGGGGAGCTTCTTCACTTCAAATTGTCCGTACAGGTATTCCAGCCTTTTCCCTCCATTGCTGAAGATGGAGTGAAGGGTGATTTGCCCATCCGAACTTCGGCTGATCTCCTTGTTGAAATCCGGAGTATCGTAGCTGTTCTTCTCGCAGTCATCCCGGACACTCAACTGCACTTTATCCCAATCAACATTGTACTAAAATATGCACTTTAGCCACAATATCTCTGTAAGTCTGTCAATACCTTCATGATGTAATTTGGCAAATTGCCATAGTTTGTCTCGAACTCCAGATTCGGCTCTGCATACTTTTCTGAGTCGATGGCTTCTTGCTTCTTCTTGAAGTACGTTTCTTTCGCACTGTAATTACTCCATTGATATGGGCTTTTCGCTTTCTTTGTATACCTTCTCGGGTTCGGCATTGTGAAGTGCAGCTCTCCAACCAGCCCATTCTCCGCGTGGTATCGAAGATGCCAGACGACTTCCTTATAGCGCACGACGCCATTTATATTATCCCCATTGATATATCTGAATGATAGGTATTAAACGCTGAATTTTATTCTATGGCATGTAATCTTACTCGACGATGTAATCGATAGATCTTCCTTTATCGCGCACCAGGAAGCTCAATTGTCTTTTTTCAAACCCTTTCATGTTGAAGTTTGCCTAAAATCATAAATAATCTAACATATTTAAATAAATTTCAGTTATCAGAACTTACAGTGGGGTTTTGAAGGAAGAGATTTCTGGCATCGTATGATCCTCCCAATGAGTACCCAATAACATGCCCGATATCATCGCACCCCCGGCAGCTGACCTTCTTCATCAATTCCTCAAACTCCGTCTTTATTTTCCGATCGAGAAATCTGTTCACTGGCTTTGAATGATCTAAATAAGTCAATTTTATAAATGAACATTTTATTTATACTTACGAAAGTCTGATACAGCATTGTATGTCAGCGTGCCATATGAGTACTTCATCATCGATGGGTTCGATTTGTCGTACACGGGGTGCAGGACAAATTGCTTGACTTCGACTCTGAATTTGACAGTAAAAACGTCCAATGGAAAAGTTTACCACCATAATGAATGATGATGCTTCACTCATTTTTCTATAGATAAATTCTTACCTCGTTTCATCCTTCATTTTGTACATAACCGTTTCTGCGATTGCTTGGTTATTCAAGAAGGCATTTTTCAATTGGGCATTCTGCTGCTCTTTATCGATGCGTTCAATTGTTCCTTCGAACGTGTCGTCTTTTCGCTAAAGTATCCAGTTGCCATTCCATAAAATACCGAATTATGTAAACTTACGTGTGAGCAAAATTTAGGGATGGGTATATAAAACAATCCGCGGGCTGCGTTCTGAAATTTTGAGTTTTACCTTCATTTGAAATATTTTAAATAAAATTGTTCAATTTTTATGCATACATTTCCTAGTGGTTATAAGATAACTGCTTACGCAATTTTTGGAGTCGGCTTCGCTATCGTAATATTTGACGACAACGCCAGCATTGATCTTCTTCAACTTTTCCTTCAATTCATCAAAATTTCCGTCACTGAACATAAATGTTTATTTTTCAAGCTTATCAAATCGACTCATTACTCATCGATCTCTATCAGGTCGTTGTCTCCGTCTTCTTCCTCTTGTTCATCTTCATCTTCTTCATCGTATTCGTCACAAGTGTTGTCACAATTGCCGTCATCCTCGTCCTCTGTCTCCTGAAAATTTGGTGAGGTTTGAACAGGTAACAAATTTTGTGAGTTTTCAATGATGAGAATTTTGGAAATCTGATCTGGCGATTTTTCAAACTATGGAAATTGAACATACCTCCTCGTCTTCCTCTTCCTCTTCCTCCTCGTCATCGGTGCATTCCGATTCATCTTCTTGCTTCTGAGCTTCCTGTCTTCTTTCTTTCTGTTGTTCCAGAGCTTTCTGTCTTCTTTCTTTCTGTTGTTCCAGAGCTTTCTGTCTTCTTTCTTTCTGTTGTTCCAGAGCTTTCTGTCTTCTTTCTTTCTGTTGTTCCAGAGCTTTCTGTCTTCTTTCCTCCTGTTGCTCCTTTGCAGTTTTGATTTTCTCCTCTTCCACACAATTAATTTCTTGTCTTTCTGCCAGGCGTTGTTTTTTCGTTCCTTCAACCTCCATCTCTGGTCCCTTTCTCTTCATTCCTTCGCTCCGTTGTGGTTCAGATCCGCCAGCTATGTTTGATGAAGTGGTAGAAATAATGGGAGTGGTTGCTGGCTCTGGTGAAGTAGCGACTTGCCCGCCTTGTCTAGCCCTTATCCTTTCACTACATCTTATAGCAGGCTTGATTGCGGCTGGATCATCGTTTAGCGCACGCAATGACCTCGACTTCACTTGAGTCGAGCTAAATTTTTAAAATTTGAATAATATAAAGAAGGTTCATCATACACTTCGGGCTCATTGTTGTTGTCCGAATGCTCGGATCGTGAAAGTGCTCTACAAATTTTCCACTATATAATTTATTATGCATTTACTTACCTGTTTCCGATTTTCCAAATTCCAAACAGCACAAGGCAGATGATTATAATTATGCTGATTGTTACCAATGTCTTGAAGAGTTTGATATAATCTATTCAATCGTTTTTACATACTTTTCTTCCGCGGCGGTAAAGACGATTTTTCTTCAACCGCTCACTGTCGGCCTCTTCCGGCATATTAATAGCTATCATTGGCTTTAATTCGGTCATCTAAATAAGTTTATTTAAACTCCTCGCTCGAAAGGGGACAATTAATTTCTACCTATACCTATAGTGTATGAACCTGAAAATTCCTCAATCGTCGAAATACACTTGATAATTTTTAACCCGTATTGAGGCTCAAGATTCATTGCCAAGAGAGAATTTTATTTCGACAGCTACTTTGAAGATCAACTTCGTTTTTTTTTGAACATGAGAAATTTCAATTGATTTAGTCCGATTCTTCCAATTGTAGCCTTTTTAATACCTTTGCACATCCCTGATTTGAAGCCATGAAAAATAATAATTTTTAAACAAATTTTCAGAAAAAATAAGTCGAATTTAATCTCTGAACACATTTCTAGGGTTATGTCTGTTTTGGGCATAAAAAGTGAAAAAATTATGCCACAAAACCTTTGCAATTTGGCCTATCTATTACAGCCAGCCACAATAATCGGTCATTATCTGGCCTGTATCCTACCCAGAAATGTTTATTTACTTCTCAAATTAAAGTATGATTCTTTAATATATCATAATGCATAATTGCATATATTTATTCATAACCTGACACTAATGGATATGAACAGGATATGACAAAGTTACCCTGCTCTATGATTGCTCAACAATGTTGTTTGACATAAACAAAAATGTACCAAAAACCGATCCAAATGCCAGAAAAAATGTTTTTATGATTACTAATTAGTGTTTTAGAGCATTTTTTAAAATAAGTTTCTGCCTCTTGAAAATGCCCACTGACAACCATCCATAAGACTACCACAACAGCTCATATAACCAAGCATTGAAGAGCGGTCTTGCATCCATTTGTCAAGTTATTATTCCATGTCCAAAACATGATAAATCAGCTCAATTAATGTAAAACTATGCAAAATAATGGCATTTTAAAAGTTTGGACCAGAAATAACCAAAAATTTTGAGTCAAACCTGTCATTTTACAAGCATGATACATTCTATGGTTCACTTGGCGTGCTCTAATTCATCGCTAAAATTACTTTTCTGTCAAAAACTTGTATG
>LIAE01006494.1:6221-20233 GCA_002287525.1 Diploscapter pachys | reverse complement strand
GATCGGCAGACGCTTGTAGGGGTTGATGACGACGCAGAAAAGACCCGAATAGGTCTGAAATTGATTATTTGTCATTTTGTGATATTCTTTTTGATTAGTTTTTGTTTCGAGTTTTTGGTTTTCGAATTTCAGCTATCCAATGTCCTTCCTGGAGGACGCACTTACGTTTGTCAAAAAAGACGCGCGGTAGGATAGCTATGATACACATCAGTGGATCGAAGGGAACAAGACGCGCGGCGCGTCGCGACAATTGTTACTCGGGGGGAGAAGCGAAGATTGTCTTGTCGTTTGTTTCATTACCCCTTTGTCTCTATACTCTGCTCGTTTTTTGCTGCTTCTCTTGAACTTTTTGCCTCAAGCGTACTGCTTCGTAGACGAACAAATGGCATTTCCATGAAAATCAGTCGAGAGCTTCATCAAACGCACCGAAGCGCCGCTTCGAGTTTAACTTTTCTTGGAGAGCTCGAATTTTGTGTAAAGTGTCTTGAATTTTTACCGCTCATTCTCTCTAAGCCTGGAACATGATATCTCCGTCGCGGTTTGTCTTTTTATTGAGGTGGTTATGCTCCTCATTCCTCACATAAAATACACGTAAATGATCTCAGACGCTCTTTGCTCTCACTTTGACGATAGATCTATGAGCGCGGATTTGAAAAGGCTCAAAAGATGAGCTGAGATAGATGACGCAGCCGAAAACGAGTGATATAGTTTGTTAATATGAAAAGGAACAACTGATTAATGATATGAAGTGATAACAATAAATTGTTTCGAAAGAAATTTGTGGGATACAATATCGATAGAGGTTTTCAAGAAAAAAACTGAATTAAGAAAATGACTTCAAAAAATAGCAGATTTTCTGGTTTGAAGAAGAGAATGATTGCTTGAAAATTTTGCGACGAGGCGAATTTGCCGACTTACGTAGATGAGCATAGCTCCGTAACGCGATCTCAAGTTAGACAACACGGAGGCGTCGTTGAGGAAGGTCAGATTGGACATGTCCTCGGTCTTCTCGAACTTCGGAGGATTCATCTCCTGCACCAACTCCTTCTTCAGGGTTTGCTGAAAGAAAAGAAGTTTTAGATTTGGTATGGTATGAATGGATTTTTGTCTTTAATAACAATTCCTTTTTCATGTTGATTTTAAAAAGATTATGTTTTAGAATTCTGCTTGATCTGGTGAAATATTCATTGTGTTGATTCATTGTACGTGAAGATTTTGATTAAAAAATAACTGAATAATTTTGTATGTGTTTTAAGTTGAACTTGTATTAATAAGTTGTTTAAATTCTGATAGATAAAAGTTTGATATGCACTTGAATATTCTCGATCTTATTTTATCATTTGTTTCTTGGCTCTTAACTTGCAATTTTCCCCAGAATCATCGATGGCATATGTTTCGAATTGTCTTCTTTAGAATTTTAGGCGTAGGAGTAAAATTCTGTGCTCTTTGCAGATAGAGACTAAAGAAACATACAACTTCTTAGAAAAACTCGACCGACGATGAGGAATACGATATGGGGCTTAACATTTTTATCTCTCATCTCTTTTCCGTTTCAGCAAAATTGTCGCTATTTCTCGAAGTGGCGAGAATTCACTTTTTCAGCTACTTTGCCATGCAACCAACCGCGCAAGTACATTACACATTACACAGTGCAAAATGCGAAATGTCCCCCACCCAACCAACTAACATTTGAAAAGATGTGCTAGTAGAAAACCGAGGAGACTCTCGAACGCGATTCCACGCAAGGCGATTAATTCCAAGCGAGATGGCCTAATGAAAAACAGCACGCCCAAGATATGCTCAGAACATAAACATGTGGTAACGATCAGGAGACAAATGCAGAAGTGCGCATGAAGGTGGTTTGAAGCTGTGTCAAGAAACATTGGAAAGAATTCTGGGA
Source organism: Diploscapter pachys (assembly GCA_002287525.1). Lineage (NCBI taxonomy): Eukaryota > Metazoa > Nematoda > Chromadorea > Rhabditida > Rhabditidae > Diploscapter > Diploscapter pachys. The sequence goes on along the minus strand of LIAE01006494.1, from coordinate 18,333 downwards.
GTTAGGATAAGATATAGGCAAATTTTCAGCTGAAATGAGAAATTATTGACTGAAAGACTATTTAAAGGTTCAGTTTCTATAGGAAGTTGATACATAAGGGGACCCCCAATAATAATTTAGTGGGACACTTTTGATCTACGAGTGGATCATAATGAAGATCTTGTTTAAGGTCGCTTAGGTTTGGTCAGAATGGAGATGGATTTGTATAGGGTGCAAGCCAAGTCAAAGGATAAAATAAGATCGACAGAAATGGCGAAACATTTGCTCACCTCATTACCGCGCGACGTGACGACGGTGACAGCATCGCCTTTGGTGCCGGTGATCTCAGCGGCAACGTAGCCCTCTTCAGGGTCGGGCACCCAGCAATTCTTCTTCGAATCATAGGGCTTCGATTGCTCCTGAAATTATTGAATTACACTTTTATGGTCATATACGAGACTCACTTCCATCATCTGCTCGCGAGTGCGACGCAGGTACTGCCATCCTGAAATTGGGAAGATAAATTCTTTCGGAAGGACAATAAAAAGATTTAATCATTCTGAAAAGCGATGGTATGAGAACGTTGAGCTCAAGTTGCTATTCATACTCACCCTCGCTTTAGGAATAGTATTTGGGAGAATTTTTTCAAATAACCATCAAGCCTCTAATTGAAGTCCATGGCTTCTATTTTCAGAGACCCATTTTTCGGAGAAATCGAAAATTTCAAAGTCATCATTTTTCATCTAATGATCGTAGAAATTTAGCCTCGAAGGTAAATATGCTCTATAGACTCTAAAGAACGCATAGAGATACTTTACAAGATGATTTGAGATGGGTATTATGTAGTTCTTTTTTATTTTTGGGGTTGGTCTTCTATTTGAGGTTTTACGTTTTGTGGTAGGTGAAAATTAAAAATTAGGTCCAAAAATGAAAGACTTACCTGGATCCTTCTCGTGCTCCATTGCTCAGAGTTGAGTGTTAGACTTCTTAGACGGTTCTGTGGCGTTGCACAACGGTGGACGCGACTTGCCGTGGGTAAGTCAGCGTCGATGCAATGATTGGATCGTTTCGGCAGAGAGTTTAAATTCAGCTCCGAAACTCCGCCCCTCGATTTTTCGGAATTTTTTTTTCGAATTTTTTGCACTGTCATGGCAATATGAGCTGAGCGAGCGAGTGCGTTTCTCTGAGTTTACATTATTCTTTGCTTTTTCTCAGCCTTCAAGTCACAGCAATCTCCCATCGTTAGATGTGAACAGAATATCAAAAAAATAGTCTATTCCAAGGGAAATGTGAGCTTCAAAACTTCTTTCTCTTTCTTCCACAGTTATTCCCAATTTTCTCAGCTCATCTCTTTCTTCCTGAATGCATTCCTTCAACTCAATTGGTTCTATTAATTTATCAATTGTATGAGCCATACTCTTTCCACAAATTATCACCTAGTTTAAGTAGGAATTTGACAAGGCTAGATTTAAACTTTCCCGTGGCTACTCCGAAACCTGCTATTTCAATTTAAATGTCTTGTTTCAGAATTTCTGCATCCAATTCTTGTCCTAACTCTTCCTTGATAAATGTGCCTTGGATGCCAATATAGATGGAAGAATTTACATAACTGGAGGACGATATTTATTGATTTTATATGATAAACAATGTATCATTATATATTTAGTGATGATGATGTATTAAAATCCTGTCTGTGTTTCGACCCCTCAGCTCCAGTTGACAGTCGAATTTCTCAAATCGCTGATATGAATCATGCAAGACATTTTCATTCGCTTGTTGCTGCGAATGGAAAATCGTATGCAATCGGAGGGTAGAAAATAAAAAATTTATAATAGTTAAAGTGACCTAAGGGTTTAGATCCCAAAATACTGAAAAAAGAAATGATGGCTTATACTATGGGATAAACTTCTGAGACGCTACTGAAGAATACGACCCAGAAACGAATAAATGATAAGAAGTGCGAAAATTCAAATCTGAATAATGCAGTTTAATATCGTGTAGTCCCTTATTTGGCATATTTATTATATCTTATGAATATTATCTTTATTCGATTATTATTAAAAATTCCAATGAACATGATAAAGACAACTCTCGAAGACATTCAAGCAATCAGTGTAGTCGAAGAACCCCCAGGGACAAAAAATCAGCTCGAAATTTGAGGACCGGCTTCTTGGGTACCACCCCTCTATAAAAAAAAAAAAAAACTCGACTCTTACGAATAACGTGTCATATTACATTATTTCACTAGCATCTATATTACGTGAAACTTTTGTTTTATGAATTTTCAAGATTAGAAAGTTCGAGATTGTACTTTTGGACTTAAAAATAATGATCAGAACATCTGAAATCCCTAACCTCTATTGACGAAAAAACTCTCTAAAAGTAATATGACATTATATAGGCTCTCCTTGCAAACTTCAAATTAAAGCATCTAATGTTACGTTTCAAAGGAATAGAAAAAAAAAGTACTGCACAAATGTCTAATCTATCCGAGTGAAGTAAAATCGACAATTTCTTATCTGAATATACTCGTTTCTTTATCTCTAGGACCGATTTCCTTATGCATTTCTCCAGAAATCGGCATTGACATTAGCTTCCTGCATTCGTTTTTTCTCGTTGTTGAATATCTGGCGAGTTCTCGGCGATGTATTTTGGCTTTATGATGAGACGTTTCACAAACGCTGTATCGCTTCTTTTCCGGCTAAAATTAATTCTGCTGGCTGATCAAATGCTCTTCAAAGTCTGACCTTTTCGACGACATTTCTGGTAGAAATTTTCTTCACAAAATCACTTGAATCGAGCATAGCTTCCCCATACCTCATTCTCCTTGCATTTATTCGTCTGACTTTTCGTTTGTGCTAAACAATCATTCTTTTCCGGTCCTGTGTTGCTTTTCTATTTCAAACCCTGGTGATCCTTCTCCAGACATTCCTCATTCGAGATCTCGTACACTCCAAATTGCAAACGATGCTCAAAATTACAAGTACAGCAGCAAAAGTCCCGAGAGTTGCAGCTAAAAGGCATGAGTTTGCATTAGACTTAGAGAAAACTTTCGTCAGACGAAGATAAACTATAGGGGGTAGGTCACAAAAACAAACTCATACTCATAGTTATGGTGTCATAATTCATAAGGCTTTTTTCTAATTTAATTCTAGACTAAGGTTACAAATCTAAAGGAAATATTATAGAGGTTAGGCCGATTGAGAATCTGACGATCTTCCTCCCTAAGTATAGTTTGGACATATTTTATAAGTAATAACTGGAAAACCATAGAAAAATCACCTATGTAGTTTCATATAAATCATTAGGTAAAGATTAGATTTTAAAAATCGAGAAAAAACTTCGCGATTCTTTATGAATTTTTCTACGAAGAAAAGATCGGAATCGCTTAACTCATATCAAAACTTTCATGACTAATACAAACCTAGAAACGACCCATTGAGTTCACAGCAATCAAGTCCGCAGCAATATCTCGGACAATAGAAATAGACTGGCAGAGACTGGGCTCTGTGCTTGACAGTAATATCTGTGGTCGTCAGAAGATCGATTGGAGTCACTTTCAATCGACAGACGCCCTTCTAAAATTGCAGCCTCGGTTTTTTTCGTCATTACTTCATTTCAGTTGTTCCACCCTAGTTTAATCTCTGATAAAAGGGGAGATTTCAAATTGCGAGATACGTATCCCGTCCATATTTCACCTATTAGGGCAATCGAGTATACTCATTCTGAATATCAGCTCCAAACTGCTGAAAGGCATTCTGCAGTGCTATCAAATGATCCGAGTTTTGCCTTTCAGAAAATTTGGAGCTGATATCCGGAACGAGTATATTCGATTACCCTAGTAGGTGAAATATGGACGAGATTCGTCTCTAGTAATTCGAAATCCTCTTGTGAATCTCTATTGTAAGATTTTCAGTTTGAAATTTAGAGCAATTGGACTTTGGATGATAGAACATTTGCAGAGCCAAATTTTGAAATTTCGCTGTAACACAATGGAGTTAAATTAACTTTTTTCCTCAAATTTACACAATCCTGCTTCGTGTTCATACCTTTGGAGAGAACCCCCCTTTTCCATGTCTAATTCTGTTCTCCAAGTAGTACATCTGATTCGGTCTCTTCTTCAGTCGAATTCTCCTTTCGTCATTAGGAGATTCGGCTTCATCGAATGATATCGGCGTCCACAATGAAAACGTTGGTTGTGGTTCTACAATCAGTTTAGATTTCAGATAAGCTTCACAGACAGGCTTGTCCAAGATTCGTTTCTTCAGGGACGAGGACTAACAGGAACGGGTCGAGTTTAAAAATTGAACGGAAACGAGTCCAAGCTTTCAAATTTAGGACAAGGACAAGGATGGGTAAACCTTGGACAAGCCTGTTCACAGATAATAATTTACCTTCCTCCATGATAAATTGATCTCCGAATTGAAAAGTCCTGAAAATATTATAGAATCCTGTCTCCCTAAACTCTTCTTAGAATGTCTGGCAACAAGAAGTGCGTTCCTACTCTAAATCTACTCTTTGCGATTCTGAAAAGATAACTGGCAATAAGGAAGTTATGCAAAGAAGCCGCCGATTTGCATCATTCATAGCAACATTGCATCATTTCGAGCTGGTAGTTGGACTAGATTGAATTCGAATTCGAATGAAGGTGAGGATATCAATACTTGAACAGAAGAATGTGAATGTGAATAGCGTTTCACTTTCTGCTCAATTTTATCTTCTTCTTCTTCTTCTCCTCGTCTTTCTAGTCTTGATTCATTTTGCTTCCTCTCAAAATCGAATCTGCGCACTTCCTTTCCGACTCTTGCCACCTTTTCGCCTTATCTCCTTATCCAGAGAACACGCCAAGTGCTCTATTTTAAAATGTTCGATTCAATTTCAAGTAAAACCTTTTGAATCGAAACGACAAGATTGATCGCTGAATATAAAACGAAATAATGCCGTCATTTGGATTGAACTTTCTGTCTTTCTGCAAGCAGTCAAACGGTTTTGCAATGAAGAACAGTCAGCAGTCAAAAGTAGTCTGTCAACAGAACAGAAGCAGTTTTGGAACTCATGAATAATGCATCCAGGCGTGTGTTTATATGGACAGCGAGAAGCAGACAGCCATCTAATTCGAAACCTCTGCAGCAGGTTCGCGCATATAATTGGAGGTAAGTCATTGCCTAAAGAACTTTCAGTTTACAGTACTATGAAGAAAAAAATATTTCTATCAGCTTCGTTAGATATCATCACTAGTTTTTTTCTTTTAATTTTAAATTAATTTCAAATCTAAACTTAGATAACTCTGAGATGATTATTTATCAAGCCTTAATGTATTGAGCTGGTCTATAAGTATTCGGCTCTTTCTAAAAAGTTCGATACTCCCTTGGGGTTTATGAATCCATATGGAGTCTTCAGTGGATATATGAGTCGAATAAGAGCTTTAAATGGTATACTTTTTGAGTTCATTATTTTTTAAGTTACGTCTAAAAATCGTATAACCGCAGTTCAATTTCTGACTTTTTATCAAAATACGTACTTGAATAGTGCTTAAAAATGGTGTATTACCATGCTTGTACAAAATCAGGGCAGACCTAGGAAAACCTATTACTTTTTGTGCATGTGTTCTACACGTAATTTGGAAAACGACGAACTCAAAATTATATCATTTTAAAGCTCTTATCCGACTGATATATCCACTGAAGACCCCATATACGATGAATTCATAAATCTCAAAGATGACATAGGATTTTTAGAGGGTCAGATGCTTATGGACCAGCCCAATAAATGAATGCTAAAAATTACATTTTTAAAATTGAAAAAATAAAGCTAAACTAAAACATGCTATAATAAGAGGGTTTGAACGATTCTATCTTAACATAAAACATGATCATAAAACTGATCTTCGTTTAATTTAGTACTTTTCAGGCAATAATGAAGCTTATGCTGTCACTTCTGATCGTCCTTATTTGCTACACAACTTATTCTCACTCTCAATGCTGCCGGGGAATGCCAATCGGCCCATGTATAAACGACAAGTGCCCCCAGGGAGAAATGTGCAATACCCAAGCAAATACTTGCTGCCCTGGCTGCTACGACACATGCTGTGACTGTGCATATTACACAGGTTACTGTGGAAATCCGTACTATGCACAGGCTATGAGTTGCTGCGAATTCACCTGCCGAACTTGTACACCTTAAGAAGATCAATTATCATATCTCAGCCTAACAACATTTGACATTTTATTCGTCAATTAAGTGCGAGTTTATATGGGAAATGTGATTATTTTGGCTTTTCATATCACTATATATCAGAAAAAATACCTTCCTTGAGTCTATCTATAAAAATCACGCTAAGATAATTACTTGAAAGTTTGGGTAAGAAAATAAAGATTATTTCCTTGATATTTAATTGAATTCTTCAGATCTAAAAAATCACAGACAACTAATCCTGAATTTCTAAATTAGGAAAACAACATTAAAATCCATTATTCACGGCTTTTTCAGTAAGCCACTGTCAAAAATCATCTTCGGTGATCAAACTGAATTTTATCTCCAGATAATGCAATATCAACTCTCAATTCGTCAATTTTTTGAGCTTTTTTTCCGACTTTGACTTTGATCTGCTACTAGCGATGCTCGGTGTGGGCAATAAAAGTTCAGCTGTCGATCTTCCCAGAATGTTTCTGTACCTTATCCACGGCCTGTCAGCATAATTATAATCAGTGCACTCATTATGGCACAATTAGCAGAATTCATTATCCGCCTTGATTTGCTAGTGAGTCCTTGCTTCTCATTTTCAGAAGCGCTAAAGATGTTTTTGATGATCACCCGATTTCCGAGCACTTTTTTCAAAAACCCAGTTCCATACGTCGACGGGCACGGAATTTATCTACATGCCCTATGAAACTAGTTTTTTTTTCGAAATATAAACGCTCTCAAACGCGCCGATGAGAAATTTGGATTTTTTTTTGTAAAATTTTAATAACGAAATAGTGTTAGCCAGACAGGCTAGAATAATTTCACTACTGTGCACCGCTTGACACGTCGTATATCATCATCGATGAATAGAATTCTTCAATCTCCACAATCAGCGATACAAAATTTCCATACATGCTCTTTGAGTCATTGTCATCTCGTGGATTTTGCATCGATCATTTCCCGACTCGCAGCGAAAGAAATCGATCAGAGGAAAACTGAATCAGCCGACCAGTTCTAACTGCTCGACATTCGACATGGAACAACATCAGCCTCTTCTATCGCCCGGGGAAGTGAGCACACCCACGCAGCAGGAAAGACGAGTCAGAAGGAACACTGAGAGCAGAGCACCCGCGAAGCACCCACGAGTGGCACGCGCCATTCGCGGGCGCTCTGCTCTCAGTGTAGCACTGATCAGCACAGAATGGATGCAACTAATAAATTCAGGCCCAGCCAGCGCAGCAACAGCCCCCGATCGAGCCAGTGCCCACTGAACGCGAGAAGAATCTGCAGAGAAGAGAGGGATTCGAGTACTTCATGCTGACGCTGTCCCTCACTCCGGGTGTCAGGCTCGGACTCGGCATCAAAGACTTTCGAAACATGGTCATCGTGTGCAAGGTCGATGAAGGTGAGCTTGATCATGAAATGAAGTGGGATAGATACTCTCCATTGTCCTCGGGATGAGTCTTTCATATGCACCCTGCGTCTACAAACCTGTGAGACATACGCATCAAAACTGGAGGGAATAAGAGGGAACAGAGAACAAAAACGAGTAGGCACATAGTTAAGGCTTGCGGGTACCCATTTCTCATTTCTTTGCAAGGGTTCATCTCGGAGACAATGGAGAATACTGATCATTATGACTTTCCAAAAATGAGATTGTCGTTTCAGGTTTCCTTTCCCAAACAAGCGGTCTTCGAGTGAAGGATCACATCGCAGATGTCAATGGGACGCCCGTGTCGAATCGTGAAGTATGCAGGGAGTTGATCATCAAGGGTTTCAAAGGGGTACGAACTTATCAGCGCTTTACCTAGCCTGTACGGACCTGAACAGACCTTCAATGCAAGCTGCACTATAAGTCTGCGAACGTACATATACAAGTTTGTAATGCGCAACTGTAGTCGCTCGTAAACACTTGTAATTCATCTTTCTTACTTGTAAAAATACTTGGACAGCTTTTCAGTCGTTTTGCTTGGAGATTTTCGAGAAAAAAATACAATCCAGTAAAGCTTGTAAGTTCATAGTGGTTTGTAAATTGACGTTATATATAGGGGTAATCGAAACAAATGAAATTCTAGACAGAAAGGAAGTCGACGCTGATCATTGAAAGAGCTGCCAGCCAGGAGGCAGACGCCATGATGCAGGGAGCACTCGAGGCATCCGCTATGGAGGCGCCGAGTCAAGCTGTTTCACAGGACGTCAAGGAGATCATGAAGAAATATATGGGAGCTCTCAAGCAGGGCCATGGAAAGGGTCAGCAACAGGTCGGAAATTATAGGAAAAAAGAAAGGAAAAGGGTCATTTCCAGGAAGGCATTCTGCGAATCGCTGATCCAAACAGGAAAGTGACTATCGTGAACGAGAAACCGGTCAGCACTCACATCAGACACGACATCGCGGATCCCGCCAAGTTGAGGAAAGTGCCGCAAAAGGCGCCCCCTCCCATGGCTCCTGCGCCCGCCTCCCAACCCAACTCACAAGGCCAGGTAAGGACAGAACAATGAATTGATGAATCAAAACGAATGAAATGAATCTCAGCAGCAGCAACCGCCCAATCAGTAGAAGAATCGAAGCCGACTTTACATCGATGTACTGATCAACTGGTGCAGTCACAATCAAAACAGCAAGCAACGTAGCACTGCCTGATCTCTGCGTATCGAAATATCTCCTAAAGTCACAAACCAATAAACTGATGCGCATAAATCTATTTAGTCGCCGTTGGATAAAATTCACAAGAACAGATTAAAATTTTGCCAATAAATTAATGCAAATGTTAGGACTAGAAATGACAAAGATGTGCTGTCAATTCATGCGCTCTGATTAGGTATTCAAATTTCATAAAAATTTTAAACTCTTTGGGTAGTCGCTCCGTGGGGAACACGATAATTATTTTCATTTTTCGCCTTTCAAGATACGTAATGATTACTGTTGGGCGAAAATTCGTCTTTCCAATATTCTAAGAAAAACTTTAGATATGAAAAATTAGCGAAATAACTGTTAAAATCTCATTTTTACGATTAGAATATAGCTAAAACTTTAATTTGAGAGAATATGAATATTTTGTTTGAAATATTCGATTTCAGAAATTTTTGACTTTAATTTACGTCTGTTTCAAGTTTCCGAAATCGAAAAATGCATTTCCGGCTCCCAACATGGTGATAATGTTTTGTCAAGTCGTAAAATTGTCATTTACGCGAATAATGTCGGGTTTCAGCTATGAAAGTGCTGATTGGCTTTACCTGAAAATTGAGAGAGATTGACTCCGAATTTCTACCCTCGAAAGTAACAAAAATCGAACAATTCCAGCATTTTTCCCAATTTCAAGACGTGCAGAAATGCATTCTCAAAATCTACAAGATATGAAAGAGAAGCTTTCAACATGAAAAGTTCATGAAGATCACTCAGCACATCTCAAAATCTTGTGTTTCCAAATGTGCATGTGCTGAGTAGGAGGAACAAGTCAGTTTTTCATAGCGAACAATTCCTCTCGTTGAATATCTGTTTTGCTCCTGTCAGTCATTTGCTACTCTCCTTGTCTTTTGTCATTTGATTTGTATGTACTTGGAGACGTGTGTTCGTTTTTTGTTGATCCCATTGCGCATTTCCTTGTATGGAATGGAAAGGAGAGAATCAGGCTGGCAACTTGATTGATGACTTTGTTGGTTGGAAGAAAGGCTGTGGTTGCGAGGAGAGCCAAGAAATGCATGGGCGGGCAAATCCAACCCATTCCATTCCTTAGCAAGACAAGCCACACAACAGAGGAACGCGTCGTTTCATTACCAATGCAACAAGATTTATTCCGTCGCATCACATAAATTCGACAAAACGATGGGTGGATTCTCCTAGAACAAAGGAGTAGATGTAGCCTTGTATCCCTATTTGGTCGAGGGATTAGGTGCATTATTTAGTCGCATTTGCCGGGATTTATCACCTTCGCATTTATCTGCATATCCATTTTCAATTCAGCAGATGAGATGTATTTTCGTCGGTTTATCCGTAAATTTGCTCCTTGACGAAATTTCTCGTATCTTCTCGAAAATAAGTCATTTTGCCCCGGCCTTGCTGTGTACCCACCCAGAGGCTGTCAAATCACATTAGCCATGAGCTTTCGAAGGCTGTAGATCGACACTTGGCAGTAGGGAAATTTATTCGTTCATTTATTGTCATTTCATTTTCCAAATATCATCGATTTCATTTTTTCTTCTATCGGTCTTTTTCATGAATGCTTACCTCTTTGTGTTCGAAGTTCATCAGTCTTTCATTCATCCTCTCCGCCTCCCCTCCCTCTACATCTCATTTTTGTGCCTCGATTTGTGTTGTTTGGATAATTGGCCTACTGCAATAAAAGATATCTTCAGGTCTCTTGCTCCTTTTCAACAGACCTATCTTCTCGATTTATCGTCAAGTTTCATCTTGAGTTTTAATTAGCCACGAGGAGAGAAGCGTTCTCAAATTTTTCGCTCGAAACATCAACAAGTAGGAAAACAACTTAAGAAAGTATTCTGAACCTCACACTAAAATAAATTGTAGAAGGTGAAGAAATTAGTGCGAATCATTATTGACAACTAATGTGGGCGAAGAACTTTCTTAAATTTTGGTATTGATCTTAATGTTCAAAATCAGCGACAACCTGTGATTTGCCGGAAATTTAATTAATTCCAAATTCGATCAGGAAAGATTGTAGCATTCTGTAACAAATTCGACGATTTTTACGAATTTAAACTTGTGAAATTTCAATTCTGTCAGGTCACGACAAAATGGAATATTTGCTATCCATAAAATTTCGATATCCCTTTTCTATACTCACGCCCTATCACATAATTCCTCGTGAAAACTGTCGAATATCCTTCGTGGTATGTTCCAAATTTTTACGCGTAAGTGATTCATTCACTTGATCTGTGTACTGAGAGTAGAGCTCGCAAGTGATTTTGCGAAGTTGAGACTAATGTTTCAAAACTTACACCATTGGATTAGGATTGTTCTAGGAAGCACTGAAAAGTTTCCCTTTTTCAAACGATGCTTCTATCAAAAGCTACATTGCGTACTTTTGAAAATAGCGACTTTCAGACAGATTATCGTCATTTATCGTTAATCTTCTTTTTTTTAATTTTTTTTTTTTAATTTTCCTATTCCAAAATATGCAGCACATTCAGATCTACAAGAATATCCTAAGTGCCTTCGAGTGGAACCGCTGTACGCTTTTAGAAATTCATTTTTCTCTAAACTTCTTTGATGATAAATTTTTAACCGGTTCCCAGAACAATTCCATAACCTTTTTCATGTCATTTTTCGGTTAAATTATCTTCTCAGATACTCATCAAAATATTTGTAGAAGGAAAAATTTCCATAAAACTGCCTAATTAGCGTGAACGAAAAATTTTACCGATTTTTGCATCACAAAGTGGGCGGAGTTTGCGGATTTTAATTAAAAGACAAAAAGTTTCGACTCATGGGGTCGGTATTTGGTGTTTCAATTTGGAATGTCTAAGAATTTCTCTGCATTTCGATGTGCATCTTTGCCATAATTGCTGCAGCATTTTGTCGATGCCCTCCTTTTTTTGACTGTCCCTCGTGTCGAATGGCAGTGCAGTTGAATTAGATACGAATGAGTGAACTATTGATGCAGTGCGATGCTGATGATGCTGAGACCGAAAAACGAAGAAGAAGAAGGAGAAGAAGAATGGAAGAAAACTCGAGAAAAAAGCCACTTTTCACTCTTCGTGTCGCTGTTCCTTGTTAGGCTGCTCTTCCAGGCGCTTATTCCCTTTGATCTCTTTATCTCTTTTTATCCACTTCATCCCTTTGTCCTAAGAACTTGTGCATTTATGTTCATTCTTCTCCTGCATCCTTTTCTATGTGTCAGTTTCGTGAAGAATAGCTTGGCTCAGTCCAGTCTTTAGGGCAAATGTCGCTAGTCAGCAGTTCAGCAGGAGTTTTCTCCAGCGGCTTTTCTG
>LIAE01006493.1:416-13201 GCA_002287525.1 Diploscapter pachys | reverse complement strand
GAGTGGAGCAGGTCGAACGGGATTCCGGCCATCTTAATTTTTTAAATAAAAAACTCGAGAAGTTCAACGAAAACTAAATAATACTGACAGAAAGAGAAAATCAATGCTATTTCTCTCATCTTTCTCTCTTTCCCACACTATCTTGTTTTTCCAAGCAACTTTGTAGACATCGTGCGATTTCCTTTATATCTTCGTTAATCTTTTCGAATTACTTTTTTTTTATAATTTAGTTTTTTTAATTTTAGAATTTTAGAAAAATGGCCCGTAATGCCGAAAAAGCGATGACGGCTCTAGCTCGCTGGAGGCGCATGAAGGAAGAGGAAGAGAGGGTGCTTTTTTAATTTGGACTTTCGAAATAAAAATACTCGAAAAGTAAAATTTCAATTTTTTACCTCAGGGCCCCGTCGCGAAGCGTCCACTGAACGTAAACGACTGCTCAAATGTGAAGGATGCGGAAAGATTCAGGGTTGAGGTGGGATTTTTAAAAAAAAATATTTTGAACAAAAATTTACAAATCATGCATTTTTTAGATTGAATTCTGCTAGAAAATACGCATATATATATATATATATAACGAAAATGATATACTTGAGCACCAAAATACAACAATTTCTAGGTTTTGGAGGTAGCGAAAATTAAAAAAGAAATAACTAAAACTTTCTAGAAAATAAACATGTCTACAAAATGAATATTATTATGTAAAGAATCTGTTTCGGGGGCAGAGAAATGTTTCAAAATCAAAAATTTGCAGATCATCAAAGAAATGTCGAAGAAGATCGCGTTGATCCAAAACCCGGGCCTGGGCGAGTTCAAAATACGCGATATGAACGACGACATCAACAGACTGGTTCGACTCAAAAACGCATGGGAACATCGCATCAAGACGATTGGAGGACCGGATTATAGGTTTTTTTTTTTTTTAAATTAAATACTGATTTATTAAAATTTAAAGAGATAATCATTTTATTTCACCAATGCTTTCAGAGGAGCGATTGAATATTTTTTCCTAGACTAGTTATGATAATTTATGAAACCCATCAAACTTTCGAAATGTCATGCACATCAGTACAGGTGCATGAAATCTTTTCCCATGTCAACAATTCACATTAAACTTCTGAAATCTACATTTTGAGACGAATAGCCCCGAAACAGCTGGACAGAGAGGGCCGCGAAGTTTCGTCGAACAAGGGCTACAAGTATTTCGGAGCCGCCAAGGACCTGCCCGGTGTCAGAGAGCTATTCAAAAAGTCCGATGAGGCTGAGGTAGATTTTTTTTACTATGGAATATCTGCTGCATATTATTCAAATAACTGATATTTCATTGCTTTTGCTAAATAAACCCATTTTCAAAATGAAACATGTTATTTTCTTGCGAAAAACCTAATTTTTGAATACGAGGATGGAGTATAAATACATTTCAAAAATATTTTTATTTTCAGGTGTTGCGGAAAGCCCGTGCGGAGCTGATGAAGCACGTGGACGCGGGCTACTACGGCTACATCGACGAGGACAACCGGAAAATGATCGAGGCAGAGCAGGAACAGGAGAAAGTCGCTGTTGCTGAAGCTGAGAGGGTGATTTTCTTATTTTTATTTCATTATTCTCAGATAAACTCGTCTAAATTTTTCTTTCAAATATACAAGAAATTTTGCTTCCTTTTCTCAAATATACTTTCTTTTTTTTCTAACTATCCTTCCAAAAATAAAGAAATGGGAGAATGAGCTCGAGTTTTGAAGAAAAACTTAGGACGTTATTGTCGATTTTTATGGGCTAGTTCTTGATTTTCTATAGCTTTTATTTTCAGAAATTCGCCGAAGAAGGCCCTGAACGCATTCCGAAAGGCCTGCTCGACGATGACGGCGACATCTACAAAATTGAAGATGTGAGGATTTTTCTTTAGATTTTAAGAATGTTTAAAACTTTTCCAAAGTATAGTTGTTTAGAAAATCTGACAAATAGAATCTATATCTGTTCGTCGAGAAATTACCAAGACTAGTTCAATATCAGTTTTCAATCAGCCCATTTAAAAAAAAATCTTTGAAGAGAATGATTTTGAAGAAAGTATCCCAGCTTGTTTTCCATTTCTACAATTTATCGAGGTCTCCTTTTATACATTGAATAAAACAAGTCACGCTCTAACTCTAAACTCCCTGCTTCAGCCAAAATGAGAGCGCTACCCTTGATCTCGCTTATTAAAAGAAGAAAGGAAAGGAAATAGCGCTCTCATTTTTGAATGGAGCAGGGATTTTAGGGTTGGAGCGCGATTTGTCTTGTTGCACATGTATAAGAGGCGAGCTCGATGAGGACATTCTAATTTTTTGATTATCCAGGATTCCGACGATGAGGGCATCGAGACGAAGGAGTCTGTTGTAGTCGGGGAGGATGGGGAACGAATGGTGATTCGACACGTGATGGTGCCCTCGCAGAATGACATCGAGGACATGCTCCTAGAGAGGAAGAAACAGGCACTCAGGTACTAGTTTTTAATATCGTAGAAAATAGATCAGTCGTGATATCGAAATGGGTACTATTGAATTTTTGGCATTTAGCATAAGCTGGACATTTTATTAATTCGTTTTACAATTAGAAAAAAAACCTTGTACCAGGCTCTTTCCAAATCATCATTATTATTGTAATGTTGATATCATGAATAATAATAATAAAATAATAATGCTTTCGAAGCATGGTATTTATAATTCTTTAAAGTGAAGCGTCAAAATTGTCATCTTCAGAGAAAAGTACCTCGGCGAGGAGCCATAAATTTGCCACTTCAACGCAACTTCAAGATCTCGCATCAATTCCCCACTCGGATACGGTAGTTCTTTGTTGATTATCATTTTTGTTATCAATTCAATTTCTATTTATTTATTTATTCTCTTCACGTACCTGTGTATGAATCTGGACAATTTCTTACGAAACATAAAACGATGTCAATTTTATCGAATAAAACCTATGATATGATGATTAGCAGAACAATTTAAGAAGTAAAATTTAATTTTGGACATTCAAAGATATTTCTAAAAATGCAATTAATGAATTTTCATGTGACTGAGCACTGGGACTGAGTATTTTGAGGAAAATTAAAAGGAGAAAAATCGATGTATCAAAATGACGAGGGCAAAATATAGAAGGTTTGAGGAGAATTTCGTTGAAGATGCATTGCAAAAATCTTCCTCTGAACAAAGACACATCTTTTCGCCTAAAATAAGTAAATAGCTTTATTTCTAAACTACTATGTAAAAATTCAAATCGAAAAACCTCAATAGATTATGATACAAAACACGAAAAGATAGTATGGGAAAGAAATTTCTCCCTATTTATTCTTTTATATCCTGAGTTGATAATTTTTACCGAGTTTATACAGCCTGTAAGGCCCCTCCCTACCTGTAGTTAGATCAGTTCTGCAACCCTCGGGCATGTAGGCGTGAATTAGTGAATCGTGAGGCAAGCAAGTCATTGCTGTAGTGATTCCGTTCATAGGGTTTGGCCTAAAATTTCCGATTTCTCAAAGATCTCGTTATAAATTGAGCAAAAGAACTGAAAACAGCGATAAACGTTCTAATGATTATGATCTAGAAAAGTTTCAAACGTCTTTAAAAAAAATTTTAGTTTGTGATATTCCACATTTTCTGATTAATTTATAAAATTCCTAAATTATTCTACCTTTGCACCCTTAAACATGCCGCGCCTTCGCAAGATAGACAATTATCATCACAATCCGATCCATCAATACAGTAAATCGTCTGAAATAATATTTTCTTTGATGAACTGACATAAGGCTTAAACTTAACGCGTGAAGATATGCCAATGATTTGCTATATGTTAACAAAGTTATCTTTTTAATCTAGGGTTATTTATGAGTCCGAGTACCTGACTTATTTGAATCATAGAGCACATCAGCAGAAGTAGCAGGATTTTCATTTGAGCATTGCTTCGGGAGGAAACATCAATTAGACTGGAATATACATTTTTAGTGTTAGATTTTATGGACGAATTTCTGAAATGTTCAAAATTTAGATATTTTTGTTTCAGAAAGTTTTCAGGCAAATTATATCACGAGTATCGTAATAGTTCGAGACTAAATGCAATAAATTGGGGAAAATTCAAGATAAAATGTAAGAGGTTTAGAGTTTTAAGAATATTGAGGTAAATGAAACTGATAAAAATATCGCATCAAGATACGAAATGATAACTTATGCAGATATAAAATTTAGCTAACGAGACGAAAGTTGGGAAATGTTCGAATTTCAGACAAAACTACGGGCAGATGTTAGAATACGAAAATGCGAAATGGGAAAAGTTAAAGGTGTCCGAGTAGGCGATGAACTGATAAAATATGCAAGGAGAAAAATTGAAATTGAAAATTGCAACCTGAAATACTCAAATTCGAGCAATTCGTATATTTGCATTTTTTGAAAAATCTTGTAAATCGAAATTCATAGCAAAATGGGGGAAATTTGAAATTGAAATGAAATGATAAGGTATGAATTTTCCCATAGATCTAATGAATACAAATCTATGGGAAAATTGAAATTGTTTTGGAGGAAGCTATGGTAAAAACAAGATATCATTTAATTGATATGAAAACTATAGAAATTCTAATGATTTTAGTACCTGAAAAATAGTTTCGAATGTTCATCTTTAAGAATAGATCAAAAAGCTCGAATTGCAACGGATCGATACAAAATATCATGATTCAAAAATTATGAGAATTAATTTTAAAATTTTGCGAAATAACATTGCTATTGCATGAAAAATAACCTACGGATGAGAGAGACAAATGAAAATTAAAAACGCGTAAAAATGCCATCTCAACTCGAAATAGCAATAAGAAGAGCCAGTATATGGGGAAAGGGAGAGAAAGATGGAAAGACATCTGTCCTACCGCACATCAACAATTGAATACAAAACAAGACGACGAAATAGTAAATGAAATTGGGAGAGGGAGAGAAATTCGAAATTCGAAGAAAATAGCGATGAATACAAATAACGAACAAGCCGAAGTAAATGGAAAGGTAATGATTGAGCAGTTTCTAAATGCAAAACGTACTTTCAAAATGTTATATAGTTGAGGTGTTTCTATGACAAATGTTGCTCCGAAGTTTCGATTTTTTTGCTTTATAATTTAGAGCCTATTGACATTTTTTTTCTTATAATTAGAGAAATGTAATATTTCGATAAAAAATATAGATCAAGAAAGTTTGCGTTTCATAAAGTGCGTGAGTCGCATGATGAAATAACATCTGCAAAATTAACTAACGGCATTATAAATTCCTACTATAGCGATATTCTCGACTTTATGATGATGCTATAAAAACTCTAAGATCAGTAGTTGTTGTCATGAATAGAAATTTTCGAAACATCAGGGGAAACTTGTAATTTTCTATTCGAAAAACTAGATAAAACACAAGCAGAAGATCGAAGATTTCTTGATTTTGGCAAATTATTCGATATTTTGAACCGTATCAATTATTTCAGTTGCAAATTTCGTACTTTCGTATCCTCTTTTCAAGCTAATGAATTCTTTCAACAACGGAACTCAACTCGAGTTAGAAGAGGGAGAACTGAAATGCACGAGTTATGAATAGAGCTAGAACTAAAGTACAACAAGAAAGGAGGTCGTTAAACATGACAAGCTCGAAATAGGAATGAGGTTCGAAAAATGAAATGAATGTTCTGATAGTTGAATTTTATCACGGAGATCAACATTTCTAGGCTTTATGAAAATCACCCAATATTGCTATATGATACGAGTCTCGGTCGCGCGCTCCCTCGGTTCGGCCTTTGTTTCGTAAAGACTCCGAAATAAATCAACACCAATCCAATTTCAGAACAATTACAGAAACAAATAGGAAAAACACAAAAATACCACTTGTTTAGAGTTAGATGCCTTAGAAAAACGATTTTGCAGTATCAAAATGCTATGGCGAATTTGTTGATCTTAAAATATTGTAGCAGACTGAAATTATGCGAAGAATTTGGAGAGATCACGCGAGATTCATAGAGAATTCAATACATGCCCGTCAAAAGTTTTACCCTGGCGATGGTGCAGTTTTCCTCGGGTAAATTTTTGAAGACCCACTGGGTCAATAAAGTATAGAATCGGAATCGGATTTGTACAATTTTGCAGAGTAGATAAAATGAAAAGGCGACAAGGTCGCATAAAATCATACAAGTAACTGATAACTTGAATTATGTCCTGAATGAAGATCTCCATGAATAGAGTAATCAACGCTACGAAGAAGCATGAAGATAAAATTATCTAAGAAAAGTTAAATTAAACTCGATTTTAAATACAAAAAAGAGTATTCAGGGCCCGTACTAGAGTCCCCTAAAAGTAGGAGCGAACTTGGCGTGAATTATAGGTTATTTCTCTCAAAAACGAATTGAGCTGAACTGAACTTGTCATGAACTAAGCAGGGGTTTAGTACGGACCCAGGTAGATAGCTAATCTGTTGTCTAGAGAGTACTGTCATGGTCAATTTTCGAGTAAGAATTTAGAAATTCAATTATTTTTGCGTCAATTTCGACTCGAGCACAAACAAATAACTCTTCCAAAATTAGTTTGCATGCGATTTTTATGAAAATCGAATCTAATGAAATTAGGAAAATATGCTTCAAAATTCATTTTCTGCGAAATATGTATTTTACAGTTGACCAGTGAAATAGATGGAATAGGCTCATTAAAGATAAGATAATTATTAATTTCCATAATTCAGATGATAAAGATATTTCAAATATTGATAATCGATTTATGAAATACAGAAAAAAAAACCCTATCAAATAAACATGAGAGTAACATTTCCAAAGTCTAAAATATTCCAGTTCTCGAAATTTTTTCAAGTCTCCTGATAGAGTTGGAACATGCTAAGGGCGAAGTTAAGCGCGTTAGAGAAGATCGGAAAGAAGCTAGAGAACGCAACAAATAGTAATGGGTTGTAAGAGAGCAGAGAAAAAAGCCACTAATAAATTTATGAGGTGGTGGTTCGTAAGACGAGCCAGAAATGGGAAGGAAGGGGTGGGAAGGGAAGGGGATGACTGCATGACTTACATAAGTAAATGAGAAGACACTTACCGAGAGGATGAGCTGGGAACAATGTTGCTGTTGTTGTTGTTGCGCAAATTTTGGCAACTATGAGATGATAAATATAACTTTTGGTAGGTTTCAGTATAAATTAAACTCGAGAACGGTGTGAAGATCAATTTCATTTAAACTGAATATCACATATTTGTCAATCATGCCATACTATTAACACAATTAAATTTGCGATGACACACAAGCGATATGAATGTTTATGAGGCATATCTAGATGAATTATTGATTGATTCAAATTTCAGAAAAATTATTTATATCACAAAGTTGTGAAATGTAAATTTTTTAAACCTGAAAAGATAAAGAATTTAAGAAAAAGCAACGGAAATGAGTCTCACTAAACAGCTGAGGAGCGAATCACGCAAGATCAGGGAATCTGAGTGTAGAAAATGCAAAAGAGCCAGAGGAAATTGGCACCTTCGACATCAGGAAAAGAAAAGGAAAGCACGTCAGAATTTTGGGTTTTCGGAAAGAGTGAAGATTTCTACAATTTTTATAGAAATAATTTCGAGATATATTTTATAATGTATAAATAATATTTAGCTATTTTCTAGTGCAATAAAATCATCATAATTATTACTCATCCGATCTATACAACATCGAAATTTTCAATATTGCAAATATTCTAAGAAAAATTGAATCATAAAATTAAAGAAAAGGTTTGTCGATACTGACAAAACCTCACTTCTTAACATCGGTATATTCCTAAGAAATAGCCGCTAGTTATTATAGCAACAACAAGTGTTTGTCTGCTATTATAGTGCGTGTGCGTGTGTCCAAGAGTCCACCCCATACATAATTGCAATAATCTATCAAAGACAAGGGTATTTCAAGAGTAAAATATGTGACAGATGCAGGACATGCCTCGAGAGAGTAGAATAAAAGGAGTGAAAATATAACTTTAAATTTTAGACCGAGTTGAATAATCTGAGAAAATATTCATTATGTTTATTTTACATGCTTATAAGTAGAGAGCGCAAGTGATATTCCCGATTTGAAGACAAAGTCATGGAAGTATTTTTCTAGGAACTTATAGGACTAAGCAGGATTATAGTAAAAAATCGCATGAAAAACGGATCAGCGCAACCAAAGATATGAATTTTTGAAGACGATATTCGAAAACCCCCTCTTTTTACGAATGAAGTTTCGTCAAGCGAAAAACGTGCCCTCCCTTTGCAGTGAATAGAGAAAAGGCTATTTCAAAGGGAGAACGGTCTTGTAAGGACGTTTGTTTGAATTTCTTTGCTTGTTTCTGGAACATTCTGAAGTTTCTATGGGTTTTATCATTCCCAAAATGATAGGCTACGCCTATTTTGCAATTTGAATGCAAAAATTCATGAAACATTTATCAAATAGCTTTGTATTGCATTATTTCAACAAAAAATCACTTCTCAAATTTTCTAGAATTTTTTTGAAAATTTTAGCGAAATTCCTTTCCTTGACTTCGACTTCACAGAGTGTGCCCTCTATATATAGGTTGTTTTTCGAAGTCTGGAGTCCTGTACGTGTCGACTCCTTGTGAAAAGACGAACGGTGCGATTATTCCGGATCAGTCCCCAGGCTGAAATGTTTAAAATTAAAATAGCAAATAAATCTTGTGGACAGAAAATTAAAATTTGCTGCACACCTCGTAACAAGTCTAGCGATGCACTCTTTATATACGATATGAAGCATATGCAATACGTATTGTAAACTAATGACGATGAAAAGAATATCATTATGATCGAATCAACTAGTGCTAAAATTATTCTTAATAATGTCTAATGTATCAAAGATGCTTACTCTGGGAGAAGATTTCGAAATACCATATGACTATCATAGAAAAACACGGAATCAACGTAGTGAGGCATAGTACAAAAATCTAAAATCTAAAATTTAGATTTCTATGAGTATTTTATACTTACTTGAGCCGCCGAATCTCGAAGCAGCATTAGTTCCATTCTGTTATTCGTAACGGTCGAATTCGCTCGAAATTCGTATATCGATTTATAGGCAAGTAACGATATAACTGCGATTACTAAACTATCTTCACTATTTATGGTTGCATAAAATAAAGAAAGTGATTTTAGAAAGTCACCCATTAAATTATCTGGAGTATTCAAGATCTAGATTCGGATCATTGCAAATTTAAAACTCAAATTCCTCAAAGCATCTATTGCCGATGATCGATAACTTGAGACAAAACATAGTGCACAAATTCGATTATGCAAAGTGTGCATAGAATATTTACAAATGATCGCTCAACTTTTCTTCTAATATGACGTAATAGCGTAAGGGGTGCTGCAAATAACGCGCGAATTCTCGCGCATAAAAATTATGCTTCATTTAATTCGTCTCAAGTAATTGATCATTTACAATATCTATTTTTCGAGAAATATTCTTACAGCAATAAAATGTAAAGAACATTCCGGCAAATGCGACGAATCCAACAAGAGGCACAAACTCGAGAAACTCTCTCGGAATTTCATAATCATTGACCAGAAATTGCAGACTGTCCAAGCTGTATGTACAGACGTTCAGATCGTATAATGATCCGACGCACGAGTAATTCTGGAATTATATTCATATTTTTAACCTTGAATATTATAATTATATTAAAACATATACATGTAAAAATGTACTTGCCTGATACTTATCCAAAATCTGTGGTCGTTCTGAAGCACAATAAATTCCACATCCCAGAAAGTATACAGCTACGCTATTTATCAGCGGCGCTATGCATAATGTGGCGGCTATAAATCGAGCCAAATAAATCCAAAAGCGAAATCGATATTTGTTCGCGTTCGTTGCCTTTACAATGACTTTCAATCGCGACGTAAATATCGATCTAGAATTAAATAATTTCAACGCAAATAAATGTATGATTTTAATATGCACATTTTTGATTTGTTTTGAGATATGCGGTCAGGTGTTTTGAAATTCGCAAAAGATATAAGGGTTGTGACAGAAAATGATCAATTTTTAAAGAAAAAAATCTTTTTTCAGATGATGGACAAACTTATGCTTCTTTTCTAAAAAGTTGTTCGAACTTAATGTGAAAAATATCTCTTCGATCAAAAGTTGTATTCAGCCTTACAAAAGTATAGTAAGAGCAGTCATCAGCAACGATAAAGTGATCATAAGTTGGGTATGGACATTCAAATCGAGAAATTTACTGAATAACCCTTGAACTTTCACTACGAAAAATGGTGCATATAAGGACGGTGCAATTCCTGAGAGAAAAACAAATAAATTAAATCAAATTTTCCTGCCGAATTACCCTCTATAATAATCAAAATTGTAATATTTAAGAATGTCTGAAATCCGATAAACGAAAATTTCGTATGCTTCACGTGAGCCGGACACTTCAATATTAGCGCGATAATTAGAAATAGACCGAAAATATTGCTCGAAACTGCGATAAATTGAAAAATAAGGGAATATCCGAATGATGCAGGATAATAATCTGGACATTCAACCATTGAATTTAGCGGCTAATGCAATTCTCAAATTTACAACATGTATAAATGCTAACTATACATTGAATCTCTAAGCAGATGGTTCATATTCGACGAATTGCTTTTTATAATCAAAATCAAAGACTCATTAGTTCTTGTTTTTTCAGCTGTCAAAATCGTGATTATATGCAAATAACTCTATGAAATATTCAGACTTTAGCATTTTAGGTTTACTTAGAATTTGCCCAAAAAACTTCGTCTCATGGCTGATGTAATTTTGAAATCATAAGTTCAGACTAATTACCTACTTTTCATTTAAAAATATTAGTGAAATATTCATTGGGAGCTAAAATTCAGAAAGTTACATTTAAGACTGAAGATTTTATTAAGCTAATTTGATCATAGAATTATACTTATTCGGTTTTATACGCATAAATTCAATATTCAAAATTTTTCGAAGGTAACAAATATCATTTTAAAAAATTTCTTAAATGAAAACTATTTAGAAATGGTACAATGAAAAAATTACAATTAACAGATGGCAAATACCATTGATTCTTTATCAGACGAATGATTATAAAGTGAAACTGAAAACGCAGAATGATTTCGATGAAGTGCATGTTTTTACAAAAAATTATTGAATTTGTATATTTTCCTATATTTGTCCTTATAAAATTTAATAAATCATGAAAAATCAATAGCATCGATATTTTAAATTTTAGATACCAACTAATTCCAATAGATGATATTACCGATGGCCCAAATATTAATGAAAAAAGCATCAAACTGATTTCTTTAAAATTAAACATCGGAAGAACTGATTCTTTGCGGGTTCAGAAGAAATCGACCAAAATGAATTTCTATTTTATAAGGCTGCTGAACCTCGACAGAATTGTCCGCGGTCGAGGTTTTCGTCGAATAAATTTTTGGGTAGAAATCTTATTATCTTTAAAATTTATTTCACACGTAATACATAACGAAGACTTGTGCACGAATTCCTCTATATGAATTGTTTAATACAGTCATAAAATAGTCTTTATTAATGGTGGTTATATCTTTATTTTGCATAATCATAATTTAAAAGCAGTTTCTATTTGACGGAGGGCATTCTGCTAATTAACGAGGGGGTTAACTATGAAATGTAAAATGCCAATACAATAAATGATTGAGTGACTCTTAGTTAAGTTTTCCATCACTTAGCAGAGTACATTCTGTCCTCTGTCAAATAGTCGTTGTTTAATTTAGAATATATAACAATTAATGGATAATAAATTATTTCAAATAAATATCGATTAGTGGAGTTTCGACACCGTTCTGTATGAAAAAATATACTAGTTAAAAAATAAAATTTTCTACCTCAATAGCATTAGCAAAAATAGCAGCGCCTTGTGCAACGACCTCGTCAGGATTAATATTGTACCTCAGTTTGTCGACGGAAAATTTATTCTCTAATAATTCACGTATCTTTGAAATTCTTGAAGAGCCACCAACTAATACCTAAATTTCTATTTGGTCGATAATTTCCATTTCTCTTATTTTTATAATATATGATTATTTAAGATAGTAGTAACTGAAAGCGCATATAAATTATAACGTGATTTAACCTACCACATAATCAATATCCTCAGTTGTATATTTGGCTGATTCTAATACTTTATCAACTAACTTCATTGCCCTATTGAACAAATCACTGCATAATTCATTCAATTGACTCTTTTTAAACAGGATGTGCACTTCTTCATTACTATTTATTTCGATCTTAACGATTCATTTTAAAATGTGTTCTTACTTTAATACTGTCTTAATATAAATAGTTCCGATATTGATACCTTGAATTAAATTCACATATTTAAATAGCCCGTTAGAACAATCGTGATAGTATTGCGGATTATGATTTAAAACCCTACCTCAAAGTTAAAATATTCAACATCATAAGATAACGACTCCTTTGCCTCCTTGCATGTTCGCCTTAAGCGACGAAGCATCTTTGGATTTTTCTCGAAATCGAATCCATTTTCTTTTTTTATTTTATCAATAACATATTGCATTATTTTGTTATCTATATCTTGTCCGCCTAAATGAATAATAGTTATATATGAAATAAAAGATTTTTAAGTGGTACCCAAATGTAGATCACCCTCACATGCTTGCACTTTTAGATTCTTATTCTTCAATTCAATTATGCTAATATCGAGCGTGCCTAAACTATGATATTATTGCATCCGAAATTTGGAAAGTCAAAATTGGGAGAGAAT